>JAJOOS010016618.1:0-23411 GCA_029582725.1 Solanum chiquidenum
TACACTTTTTGAACAATTAATCGTAGGTGTAAAATGAAATTTTAATATTATGCACAATAGCAAAATTATGATTAATAGGAATATTTTAAACATACCGATCTCCGGATGTCGCTTTTATTAAAAGTAATTAGATATAATAAAAAATACCGATCTCATGAGGTCGGTATCACATTAAATTTTAAGATAAATAAAAAGTAATCATGTTAATTAAATAATATTGACATCAGGAGGTCGGTATTTTATATTAAATTATTTTTTAACTTATATAAAACTGTCATTCGGAGGACGATTTATTTAAAGTTAATTGAAAATATTAATTTATTACATACTATTTAATTTTACCGACATCTGGAAGTCGGTATTATAATTTTTTTTGTTTTTTATTTTACACAAAACCATTCTCCGTAAGATGATTTAAATAAAATTAAATCAAAATATTTCTCTATTTTGTTTTTTATATGGAGAAATGGGGAAAATCGCGTCTGCTAGTGCAGATATTTTTAAAAAAGCTACGGACAACGTCTCTATGTCCGTCGCTTTTTAAAAAAAATGTTTGACCAACATTTTGACCAAAGAGAGACAGACTAAGAGACATTGTCCGTCGCTTTCTTAAAATTTTTGACCAGATATTTTGACCACGAAGCGACGGATATAAAGATGTTGTCCGTCGCTAATTTAAAAAATAATTAAACAATTAAAATTAATAAAAAGCGACGGACGACATAACTTTTTTTAAATTAATAAATAATTATTTTTAATAAAAAGCGACGGACTGCATCACTATCTATATAAAATAATTAATTATCAAAAATCCGCAAAAAAAAGCGACGGACTAAGCGATGCCATCCGTCGCTTTTTTTTAAAAAAAAATTAAAAATTTAATTAAAAAACGACGGACTAAGAGACGCTGTCCGTCGCTTTTTAAAAATGTTTGACTAGATATTTTGACCAAAATGCGACGAACTAAGAGATGCCGTCCGTCGCTTTTTTTAAAAACTAATTAATAAAATAAAATAAATTAAAATGACGGACAACGTGGTTATTGTTTAATTTATAAATAATTATTTTTAATAAAAGCGACGGACTAAGAGATGCAGTCCGTCGCTTTTTGTAAAATAATTATTTTAATTAAAAAACGACGGATGGCATCTCTTAGTTTGTCACTTTTTTGGAGCAACATTGTCCGTCGCTTTTTCTTCCGTTATTTTTTAGTAGTGATATGGAATACTTCATGAAACATAAACTATAAGCATAAGAGACAATATCATAATCATAATAAGCATAGTCTCCAACATAAGCATCATATAAGCATTATTTGACTCTTAGTCATCTATACCATAATAGAACTATTCTCAAGTAACCTAAAAGCATACATGTGCAATGCATGAATAACATCCCATAATACCACCCAAGCGAAGTATCCCTTTTTAGTCATCTTAATCATAGCCTATATGCATGGTTAAGTCTTAAACTTTTCTACCATAAGGGCACTATACTCCTAAGTAACCTCAAAGCATACTTGTGCAATGCATGAAATGCATCCCATAATACCCTTCACACTAAGCATAACCTTGAAGTCAACATAGTCATACTTACCCTCCTTTGGTTTCATTATTAGCTTACTTCTCATGACCAAGGGAATCTCTCACCTTTAGTCACATACCAAATAGAAAGACAACTATAGCACAATCCTATCTCAAGATACATCACTCAAAAGAACACTTTCTTGAATAACCTTAAGTCATACTTGTGCAATGCATGAATAGCATCCCATAATACTATTCATGCTAACTGCCACTTTTAGGTCCTCATACAATACTTCTTGTTTTGGAACCTAGTTCCTCTCTTTAACTTTAGAACACTATGAGGTACTCCCTTAAGAACATCTTAGTTCATTATTAGGTTGAATTCTATGAGACACTTCTTTAAGCATGTCTAAGTTCATTATTAACATGGACCTTATGAGATACTATCTTAAGCATGTCTAAGCCCATTATACTCTTGAACACTATGAGGTACTTCATTAAGTAAGTCTTAGTTCAATTATGCTTTAGAACACTATGAGATGCTTCTTCAAGCATGTCTTAGTTCGTTGGATATGGAGATTGTTACTAGAAACCTTAACTCAACTATGTGAAGGCACCCATCTCATGAGACCTAACTTTGGGAAAACCTACACTCTACTTCGTAAGAGTTTCTCCTTTAACTTGGATAGTCCTCACATCAACTAGGTGTGGTTCTCCTTTCTACTTGGAGCCCGGACCCTATCTTGTGTGACACTCCATCTCATTGTCAATATCCACTTGGAGGCAAGCATGTACCCCAAGATTTACTTTTTAAGCCTTTCTTAACACTCATGTCTCATGGAAGGATGTCCTTGACAATAAATCCATGTTCAAGTGATTCTATCACTTTATTCTTTCAAGCATTTATAAGGCGGGTTAGGTGAGTATAGGCATTTCACCCCAATTCTACCTATTAGACTTCTATTAATCACCTTAGCTTTACTCTCAAAGCCCTAGTGATTCAACATTCTTGACTACAAGCCTTACTCTCAAAGCTCACAATCATCAATAACCCCTAGATTCTAAGGCATTCTAATCACATTCTTTATGATCAAGTGATTCTAGTCATGGTTCATCAAAAAGGTTCAACTACAAGCTTTATAAGTCAAGATCCATCATGCATAATAAGGTCTAGTTCAATTCATGATGATATGTTCCTAACCTTGAACAATTACTAGAAATGACATTGATTTTAGAAGATCAATTATAATTCTTCAATTTCACCTTTCATGGCATAAACCCACAACATATAAAATATATCAATAAGACTAGGGTTAACCATGGAGATTACATAAATTCATCAATACATCATGATAAAATACTAAAACAATCATAATTGAGTATTATCCAACCAATTAGAATCATACTCAAACACTACCCACACTTTGGAAGAAACCCTAACTTAGATTGGGGGTTTTCTTCTCAATTTGGGGGAAATCTAGGGGGCTCTATGGGTGGAAGAACCCATAGATTAATAATCTAAACATACCTTAGGAAGATTCACCATGAATTTGAGTAGCAAAGGCAGCCCCTTCAACCCTAGATTCACAAGCTTCCTCTTGTTCCGCTTCTTCTTTCTAAAGAGAGGATTTTGGGTTTTCTTTTTGGTGAGTTGAGAGGATGATTTCATTAACTTAGTTTAGGGGTCTATTAGGCTTATATAGGTGGTTTAACAACTAACTAACCGTCCTCCCTTAACCCCCAACTAATTACCAATTAACCCCTAACTAAAAACTAAAACTTAAAAATCTGCTCCACCTACGACTCCCCCACCCAAAGACCGTGGGTGGATCTACTGAGTGTGCTGCACCTCCGTAGGTGAGGTACTGCAGCTTAAATTGCAGGACAACTCAGGCCTTGACCCACGACCCCAACCCACGGGGCGTGGGTCCATCTACGGCCAGTAGGTGGCATCCGTAGGTGGCCTATTTTTGACAGCTTTTGGGGCTGTTTTGAGGTCCTCCTCAAGGACCCCTTGGGTGGTCCTTGCGGGTTGTACCTTGACTCCCTAACCCTAAAACCTTCATACTAAGTTCGGGAATTATTTTTACGACTTAAACCCTCTCATCAAACTCTAAAACTCTTATGAAAAGCTCTAGAACGCTCTAGTTCAACTTACTAGTTTCGGGGTATTACAGATGTAGTTCCTTCTTCCTTGTGTTGCATTGAATATGTATTGGATGGAGTTGAAGTCTCCTCCTATGAATTGTGAATTATTTTTATGTTGCATTCATGATGGGCTTCTAGTCTTGAGTCTTTACTTCTGTAGGGTGCCTAGGTCGTCATTTGAGGACGAATGTCCCCAAGAGGAAGGTATTGTAACACCCCAGATTCTTGTAGGCTAACTTAGGACTTTGTGTGAGGGGTTAGCAAACCTTGGTTGATGGCAAGGGTCTATGGAAACCTAGGTTTGACGAAGGAAAAACTTTTCCTCCCCAAGCCAAGTTGGCGAGGGACAGTAAAGGTCGCCCAAGTGACTTGGCGAGTCGCCAAAGTGCACCTAGGGTCGCCAAAGTGCACCTAGGGTCACCTAGTGGACTGTCCCCATGAACCAGCTGCTGGAAAATAGGGCGAGCTAGGTTGGGGCTCGCCAACCTGGTTGATGCATCGCCCAAAGGCCCTTCCCCATCGCCTGGCAGGTTGCCTCCATGTTGAGTATATTGGAAATTTTGACGAGCCAAGGGACCACTTGGTGAGCCAAATCGTGCAGGTCTGCAGTTTTAAGTTAAAATATTATGGGTCTTTTGTTATTTTCCCTAAATTGATACTACATTGTTTTACTCTTTCCCTAGTAAAGTATATAAGCTTTTTAGACTCAAAATTTCCCAAATTAAGTCATTCTCCCAAGAATCCAAAAGAAAACCTCCAAAGTTCATCTTCTACACAAATTTCTCTCTCTAGAACTCAAGAAAGAAGAAGAGTGAAATTGGAGCTAGAGCTTGAAGAAACAAGGCCTTTTCACTCAATTTCTTTGGAGAATAATAATTAAGGTATGGTAGTCCTTCATACATGGATAGTTTTTATCCATGGAGTCCCTCCAAACTCAATTTCAAAATTAGTGATTTCCCAAAGTTAGGATTTGACTTCAATCTTATGGGTTCTTTCCAAAATCGTTTTTACTGGTTTATTTATGATGGATTATGATTGAATTGATGATTTATTATGAAATCCACCAAGAACCCATGAAAACCCCATATTACTCAATTATGATCTTGTGATGTGGGTTAGTTGATTATAGAAGAATGTTATGGGATTATGCTTGTAGTAATTATGCTAATTGAATCATGTTATTATCCATGTCTAATGTAGTAATTCTAGATGTGTTGATGAATCATGATCTATGGTCCTTGAAGGGCAAATTATTAGAATCCTGCATGATTATGAGATTTATGTATATGCTTTATGAACACATTGAAGTAGTGTGATTATTACTATTATGTAATGGTGGTGTTATTGAAAGGTTATTCTCACATACACACACTTATGAATGAAGTTTCTATGATTATAATAGTGTTGATGTGTTGATTGAAAGGCTATTCTCAATTATACACTTATGAGTAAAGATGACATGTTGTGAAAGGTTTTCTCACAATATGGGGATTCTTAGGTTGAAAGGCTATTCTCACCTATTGAATGTAGGAGCTATCTTATGAATGATGTTGGATTGAGTGTTGATGCATTCTTCCATAATAATGAACTCAAGTAATGAAATGATAAGTACTCCGTGGGGTATAATGCTAAGCACCGAGTGGATATTGATTGAGATGGAAGCCCTCACGTGAGTTGAGGCAGGGTTTCTAGAAGCAATCTCTTGATATGGATGCCCTCACATGAGTTGAAGCGGGGTATCTAGTAGAAATCTCCCTCTCCCATAACTATGTGCCCTCATAGGTCTCTAGCTAGTGGATTCACATAAGCTAAGTCAATGGTTCTACCTTAGGCAAGTAGAACAATCCTTTTCGGTGTGGGAGACACCAGATTCCATGATTTGCTCACATGGTCTATGTCGGTTGAGGCTTACCCCCACAATGAATGATTATGAACTATGGCTTCTCAAGAATGCACTACTTAGTGTGGGTGGGGGTATGAGATTTCATCCATGCATTGCACAAGTAGGCTTTGAGAGTAGTTATAGTGTGTTCCCTTTATGTTATGATGATTTATGAAATGAACACTACAACAAAAAGGGGATTTAGTGGCAATTAAAAATGATATTAGCGGCCATTACATTGGTCATTATAGCCTTTACCAGCCAATATACTTTGGCCACGGTATCGGGAGTCGACAAAGGCTTTTGCGGCCATTCGAACAAGTGTTGGTAAAACTAAGCTCAATTGCCGCTAAAACTCATTCCATTTTACGGCAATTGGTTGCGGCAATTAAGATGACAGCAAAATCCAATCCAAAGCGGTTAGTTATGCTCATGTAGCGGCCGTTTCAATAGCCGGTAAATCCAATTAAGCTGCCGCTAAAACTAATTCATTTTAGCGGCAATTGGTTGCGTCAATTAAGATGGTTTGCTAAATTCAATCTAAAATAATTAGTTATGATCATGTAACGTCCATTATTATAGCCAGTAAATTTAACTAAATTTCTGCTAAAATGAATTAGTTTTAGCGGTAATTAAAATAACATCCAATTTTTATTGCTAGTAAATTCACTTAGCTTGACGCTATAAGTCACAATCTTTAATAACCGATTGCTTATTAATAATTATATCCTTTCATAAAGTTATCAAATTTGCAATTCCTATGAGGTTTATAACTAGAAATCCAACAAAAGTTTTAATAAAAGGGAGCCTGTTACAGGCAACAAGTTTATCAAATGCTAAAAAAAATATTAATTCATAAAACATAATATATATGATAAAATCTAATCAAACAAAAGAAAGTATTAGTCCAAACAACTTTAGTATCACAACTTCAAAAATAAACTTATATTATTTGAACGAAATAACTAGTATCACTACATAACCAATCCAATAAAAATAATGTCTTCAAAGAATTTCCACAATTGAACGTCATATTGGAATATTCCATCAACAAAAATTTCAAATATCAGAGTGTATGACCTGAAATAATAAAATAAATGTGTCAAAGATGAAATGTGTTGGATGAAAATATCACGAGCTAGGAGTTATATCATATATCATAACCGTGTGATATAACTCAAAGATTCAAAGCCATTTAAATATCCTATGAAAATTCTAATACCAAATTCTTACATGTGTTTATGAAAGTAGGGAAGGCCAAAAACAAGGTATACAAAATCAGTAGTGAGTTTGGAGACGTGTTAATAGATCCACTACAGATACAATAGGAATTTCTAAAGTTCTTCAAAGGCTTTCTAGAAACTAGAAAATCACTAGAAGTGAGCTTGGAGACATGTTTATAGATCTAATATAGATACATTAGTAATTTCATCATGTACATATCAGTAGTGAGCTTGGAGACCAATTAACAGATCCACTACATATACAATAAGAATTTATGAAGTTCTTCAAAGGCTTTCTGGGAATTGAGAAATCACTACAAGTGAGTTTGAACATCTTAACAGATCTATTATAGATACATTAGGAATTTCATAATGTACAGATCTATTGCAATAGTTCTTAGTTTTGTTAGACAAGTAACAGAGTTGCAATAGCTTGAAGAAGTTAGCAGGTATCTCACAACATAGAAATTAGATGTACGGAAAACCAAAAATCTATAAGCTAGCAAATTGAGTAATCAGGAATAAGTTTAGCTCGAGTTGAGACATAACTAAAGAACTATGACAAGTGAGACCATCGAACCTTGGAAAAATAGTTTGTTCGACGTGAAAAAATGAAAAGTGGCTCCCCTTGCAGGGTGAGGCAGGTGCATGAGAACCATTCTTTTGGGAGATGATCTTTGACTAGAAGAGGAACTGAATGTGAATTGGTACTTCTATATGCAACCAGATAGGAAGTATCCTAGGAGTTTGTTATGTGTTTTACTTGGTGGTCTTGTTTTTCCAATCAAAGGCTTTCTTTAACAATTGCAGGAAGGAACGAGTAATTTTTAAAATTCTTGCAGCTATCTACTTCACATCATTTTGTATGTGGTATGAGATAGAACAGAAATTCAAGGGATAAGAGTAAACCTCCATTCTAATTTTCTATAATTAATGTAAAAAGGCTAACTTTCTATCCTCCTTTAACTATGAATGATGCTCTTTTCTAAATATTGTTCAACATTTGAGAGTCAATAGTAATGTGCCCCAAGAAATTAAAGAAGTGAGTGTGTGCAAATATAGTATGGAGGAGCATTCTTGACGATGTAATTATAGAAGCAGGATTTAACTACATACTCCAAGTACTTATATCCAAGGTTAATTGTATGAATTCTTAAACTATATTGTGCTTCTTAGTTGATTCTTTGTATCAATAACAATTAACATATCTTGCCCATAATATAACAATGCTGATGAATTCGTGATAAAACTCAAGGGATTGCAAGTTATCAACATGAGTTCTCTCAATTGAAAAATGCAGAATCAATGGTATACAAATCATCGAATGCAGGGGATGAGGTGAATAAGGAATAGTTCCAGTAATCAGACAACTAACATGATCTCAACTATACAAACATAACCTATAATAAGACTAGCTACACTTCAGGGGTATCCTTGTATAGTATCAAGTGTCCACAATGCAAAAATGCAGATGAATCTGGGATGAAATTCAAGGCTGGCAAGGCATCAATAGGAGTTATATCAATTGGAAAATGCAAAATCAATGATAGAAAGATCATCTAAAGACAAAGAAAGCTGAGGATGAGCTAATCAACCATGTAAACTTTTCATGAAACTAGTTTGAGCAACCGAGTTATATTCTAAATCTTCAATTCAAAAGAATCACTTTTCTTTCTTCAACTACAATTAACTTTTTATTGAATTTTAACACTTACAACCAAGTTCTTCTAACACTCAATTCACTATACTTAGTTGAACTTTAACACTCACTTCTAGTCTCAGTCTCAAGAATGTAACTTAGGTCATAGGTTCCTTCCAACCGCTCCATCAAGAAGAAGAGATGAAAAAAATAGAGAAAATGAAAGACTACAAGTTGAAAAAAAACTGTAGCAGCAAGCTCACAACACAAAAACAGAGAAAAAAGAGGAGGAATAGCTAAGAAAACTTACATGTTGTTTGAAAGAGTGTCACAAAAAGAGAAGTGAAACAAAAGGAAATGTTTGAAAAGAAGTCACGAAGTATTTTTACGAAATCTTAAAAAGGAACTAACTACCAACCTTGTTGTAGCAGAGAAACGAGTTTTGACTTGCTTCAGGGATTGAAGCTCTCACCTTTTCACCATAGCCTTGCCTCATTACAAAAAAAGCAATATAAAATTCTCTTTGTTTCTCACTTTAAGTGATGAAGCAGTCCCACTTAATAACACTACTTCAAAGAAATCCCAAAACATTGATAGCAACTACATACAACTATTGCTAAACTGCCATGAAAACTTTTCTTAAAACAAGTTGAAACAACCTAATTGTATTCTAAACTTTCAACTCAACTTGAATCTAGTTTCCATTCTTCAACCACAGTGAACTTTTTTTATCGAGTTTATTAATTTCAAGAATGTAACTCATAAATTTAATTCCTTTGCATCTTTAATTTTTGACAACTTCTAATAAAATTAAGCAATGCACAATGTTATTTTCAAATTACCTACTGCACAAATTATAGAGTTGTAAAAATAGTACTATCTTAGACTGAATATTGAAGTCTCGTCAACTCGAATTGGTTTCAAGTTCTTCAACAATTCATCCTCAACAGGAAAACAAGAAAAAAGTGCTTAGTTTCTAAACGTAGAGGAAAAATCTTAAGAATTGAACATTCCCTTTTAAATACATCTCAAAATCGAAAAGAAATTTAGTTCTTATATAATAACATCCTCAAGTCGAACATAAAACCCAATACAATCAAAACTTTTTAAATAGTTTGGTGTTTCAGTGGAGATTTTCTACTGAATTTGTATTCATGTTTTCAGGTGACTATCAGAAATTCAATAGCAAAGTTCCCCTAATGTTATCGATTCAAGTAAAAACATTGATATTCATCAATAACAATCGAAAAATATTCAAACAATGATGAGAGTTGAATACAATAACAACCTTAAAAAATAAAGTATCAATTAAATCAATTTTCCATCAAATTAATAGCGGGATTTAAATCACACATCGCACTTAGAAAACACAGAAAAAAACTTACTTCAACAAAATTACAAATTGCCTCAACTATTGGAGCACCTGGGAAGTGAAGGATTAGATGAATCCTGTAAAACCTAAAAGAAAACGTAAATTAAGAAATCTTCAAACTTCAATGGATTACAAAAATCGATTCCTTTTCAATTATTTAACAGGGCTTTATTTAAATTACAACCACTAGTGTAAAATTTCATAACCTGAAATTAGGAATTTGTTTGGATTAGAAACGTAGAAGATAGGGAAAGAGTGGCTTACTTGTGAATCTTTTTCTTAAGCGTATGAGTCGAAAGGAGAAGGTTGAGCAGAACGATCTCCAGGTTATGTAGATATAAGGTTTTGTTTTTTCTAAAAACTTAATTTTCTTATTATATAATAATTGGAGGGAATAGTTAATTGTAGAAAAAAAATAGGGCTTTTTCTAAAAACATAATTTATAATTGGAGGAAATAGTTAATTGTATTAAAAAAAAATTAGAGGGGAAAAAATGAAAGTCTGAAAGATGCGTTATAATTAGTGAATTTTACTAATAAATTATTTTTGTTGTCACTAAAAAGATACCTTCTAGCGGCTATTCTTTATATGCCACTAAAATATCAGCTTAAAGAGTTAATTAGTGGCAATTGATTAATTGCCGTTAAATAATTGTTGCTAAAAACCTATTTTGTAGTAGTGGAAGTATGCTTAATGTGGATTGTTGCTATGAGTTGCTTTCCTTGATATGGCTTAGTAAATGTGAAGGTTTCCTTGTCTATGAGTATTAACTAAAAATGAGATCAAAGAATGGTAAGTATGGTTATGGTGGCCCAAAAGTGGTACTTAGTATAAATAGGATTATGGGACCTTATCTATGCATTGCACAAGTATAACTTAAGGTTACTTATGAGATGATTCTATTATGCTATGATGATCTATATGTTGAATATGCTTATGACTTATGCTTTTACACTAAAGTTCATGATTATTTCCAAACTTGGTAAAGTGCATGGTCTTCAACTAAAATGTCCTTTTTAGCTTGTTTCAAGGTGTTTATGCATGACTATCATACTTAGTACATTTTTGTACTAATCCATATTTTTCTACATTTTCCCCAAGTGTAGGGATTGACACTCAATTTGGTTCTCATTGTGGCTAGAGCTTGAAATTGATCATTCTCCTTGCTAGTTGGTGAGTCCTCATGATTAGAGGACGTATATCTTCATTTAGTAGTTTCATTCTAGTTATTTCATTTTTGGACTATATTGTAAGGGTTGTGTCCCTGTTTGATTCAAGATTGTATTAGATGGATAATTGAGACAAGTCTAGACTTTCGCTTGCTTTTATAAAAGACTTCGATTGGATGGATACAATTTTTTTTAAATTCCGCATCATTTCTTTTATCTTATGTTATGATATGCTAAGGGGCTTGTATGAGACCTTTCGAGGTTGAGTACGCCTTGTCATATCTAGAAGGTACTCCTGGGTTGTGAAAAACTTGGTAATCAAAGCACGAGGTTTAGAATGATTCTAGGATGGTGTCTCATAAGCCACGTCTAGTAGAGTCTTTTTCATAGTGTGAAGCGCGCCACATTTATGAATTAGAGGCTATAAGATATTTAGGAAACTACACTTTTTTCATTACTCTAAAGTTGTGCCATAGAGTTTAAATCTATAAAGTCCCTCTCCTAATCCTTCTCTTTGTGTCTTCAGGATATGAATACACGAAGAGCTAACGTAAGAAGAATGGAGGGTGACAATGTGAATGAAGGAGTTCCTACTCAAGCTCCGATTGATTCCGTGGTTGAGAATGTTACCCATGCGGAGTTTAGGTCGGCCTTCTAAATGTTGGATCAAGTCGTTACGGCTCAAGCCAATAAAGAAGTCTCAACTCAGGTGAATGTGAATTCGGCTGCTTCAAGGGTTAGGGATTTTGCTACAATGAACCCTCTCGAGTTTCATGGCTCCAAAGTGGAAGAGGATCCTCAAGAATTTGTGGATGAGGTTTACAAAATACTCGATATCATGGGGGTGACTTCGGGAGAGAAAGCGGAGTTAGCCGCTTGCCAATTTAAGAGTATTGCTCAAGTATGGTATAAGCAATGGAAGGATGATAGGCCAATAGTAGCGGGTCCCATAGAGTGCGAGATGTTAAAATTGGCATTCCTTGATAGGTTCTTTCCCCTAGAGTTAATAAAGGCTAAGATGCAAGAGTTCATTAACCTTAAGCAAGGTAGTATGAGTGTTAAGGAGTATGCGTTGAAATTTACCCAACTATCCAAGTATGCTTCAACTATAGTAGCAGATTCAAGGGCCAAGATGAAAAAATTTATGATGGGAGTGTCCGACTTAGTTGAAGAAGAGTGTAGTACAACAATGCTTGTTGATAACATGAGTATCTCACGTTTTATGGTATATGCCTAATAAATTGAGAAGTCAAAGCTCAAAGAAAGAATAGGGAGGTAAAAAGATCTAGGTCCGATGAACAAGGTCAACCAAGGTTCAAAAAGAGGTTCTCCAACCAAGATTCCTTCAAGGCTTCCCTAAGGGACAATAAGGATAGGGTGTCTAACCCTAAATCTCAAAAAGGAAATGGAGGCGGTTCTTCTTTTGAGAAATCTACATGTGCTAAATGTGGAAAAGAACATGCGGGTAAGTGTCTAGCTGGCACAAATGGTTGCTTTAGGTGTGGAAAGAAAAGCACTAATATGAGGGGTTTCCCCATGCTCATAGCTAAATGGAGAGAGACTAAGCAAACTTCTCTTAGTGATCCAGATCCCAATGCTCCAAAGCATAGTCACTTCTATGCACTCTGGTCTAGAAAGGACCAAGAAGGCTCTCTGGATGAAGGCACCAACATATTGATAGTTCCCTATAGATGTAAATGTTTTATTAGATCCTTATGTTACTTTTTATACCTTGATGTTATACTTGGAAAGGATTGGTGGCAATTGTTAGGCCTCTAGTGATTTTAGAACCTAGTAAGGTTATTATGAGTTTTCGGTTATGCTTTGGGATTGTTTGAAGGAAGTAGTACGTAAGGTTTTAGTAGGAGGCTTACTCCCAAGGGGGAGATGATGTGCTTAGATAGCAAAGTAATTGTCCCGATATCCTCATATATTTCCTTCTACTTCTATTCAAGCTTGAGGTAAGTGGGTCCTCTTGAGTTTTAGTATTTTGGAGTCATGTGTATTATATGTGTCTTTCCCATGATTTCCTTATGTTATGCATGTTCTTGATGAAATTCATATATAGTAAGAAAATGAGTTTTCATGATTGATGTATTCCTTATGTTGTTGTGCATTTAGTATGAGTTGCCTATTTGACTTCATGAGATGAGGTGATGAACGTGCTTTAATATACTTTTGAGAGTAATTGCATATTGGCTCAAGGATGTTGTGTTGAGCATGCTTTTAGTTGGAGAAGATAGTTCCTCCTATGATTATGAGAAATGCTGAAATTCATGCATAATGGGTTGTTAGATGTAGTTCCTACTTCCTTGTGTTGCATTGAATATGTATTAGATAGAGTTGAAGTCTCTTCCTATGAATTGTGCAGGTCTGCAGTTTTAAGTTAAAATATTATGGGTCTTTTGTTATTTTCCCTAAATTGATACTACATTGTTTTACTCTTTCCCTAGTAAAGTATATAAGCTTTTTAGACTCAAAATTTCCCAAATTAAGTCATTCTCCCAAGAATCCAAAAGAAAATCTCCAAAGTTCATCTTTTACACAAATTTCTCTCTCCAGAACTCAAGGAAGAAGAAGAGTGAAATTGGAGCTAGGTCCTGAAGAAACAAGGATTTTTCACTCAATTTCTTTGGAGAATCATAGCTAAGGTATGATAGTCCTTCATCCCTGGATAGTTTTCATCCATGGAGTCCCTCCAAACTCAATTTCAAAACTAGTGATTTCCCCAAAGTTAGGGGTCGACTTCAATCTTACAAGTTCTTTCCAAAAACGTTTTAAGTGATTGATTTATGATGGATTATGATCGAATTGATGATTTATGATAAAATCCCCCAAGAACCCATGAAACCCCCATATTACTCAATTATGATCTTGTGATGTGGGTTAGTTGATTATAAAAGAATGTTATGGGATTATGCTTGTAAAAATTGTGCTAATTGAATCATGTCATTATTCATGTCTAATGTAGTAATTCTAGATGTGTTGATAAATCATGATCTATGGTCCTTTAAGGGCAAATTATGAGAATGATGCATGCTTATGAGATTTATGTATATGTTTTATGAACACATTGAGAGTAGTGTGATTATGACTTATGATGTAATGCTGATGTTATTGAAAGGTTATTCTCACTGTTATGATTTATGATGTAATGCTGATGTTATTGAAAGGTTATTCTCACTTACACATACTTATGAATGAAGTTTCTATGATTATGATAATGATGATGTGTTTATTGAAAGACTATTCTCAAGTGCACACTTATAAGTAAAGATGACATGTTGTGAAAGGTTTTCTCACAATATGGGGATTCTTAGGTTGAAAGGCTATTCTCACCTATTGAATGTAGGAGCTATCTTATGAATGATGTTGGATTGAGTGTTGATGCATTCTTCCATAATAATGAACTCAAGTAATGAAATGATAAGTACTCCGTGGGGAATAATGCTAAGCACCGAGTGGATATTGATTGAGATGGAAGCCCTCACGTGAGTTGAGGCAGGGTTTCTAGAAGCAATCTCTTGATATGGATGCCCTCACGTGAGTTGAAGCGGGGTATCTAGTAGCAATCTCTCTATCCCATAACTATGTTCCCTCATAGGTCTTTAGCTAGTAGATCCACCTAGGCTAGGTTAATGGTTCTACCTTAGGCAAGTAGGACAACCTTTTTCGGTGTGGGAAACACCGGATTTCATGATTTTCTAACACGGTCTATGTCGGTTAAGGCTTACCTCTACAATGAATGATTATGAACTATGGCTTCTCAAGAATGCACTACTTAGTGTGGTTGGGGGTATGGGACTTCAGCCATGCATTGCACAAGTAGGATTTCAGAGTAGTTATAGTGTGTTCCCTTTATTATATGATGATTTATGAAATGAAGTACGCTTAATATGGATTGTTTCTATGAGTATGGCTTAGTAAATATGAAGGTTTCCTTGTCTATGAGTACTAACTAAAGATGAGATCAAAGAATGGTAAGTATGGTTATGGTGACCCAAAAGTGGTACTTAGTATAAATAAGATTATGAGATCTTATCTATGCATTGCACAAGTATAACTTAGGGTTACTTATGAGATGGTTATATTATGCTATGATGATCTATATGTTCAGTATGCTTATGACTTATGTTTTTACACTAAAGTTCATGATGATTTCCGAACTTGGTAAAGTGCATGGTCTTCAAATAAAATGTCCTTTTTAGCATGTTTCAAGGTTTTTATGCATGGCTATCATACTTGGTGCATTTTTGTACTAACTCAGATTTTTCTACATTTTCCCCAAGTGTAGGGATTGGCACTCAATTTGGTTCCCATTGTGGCTAGAGCTTGGAATTGATCATTCTCCTTGCTAGTTGGTGAGTCCTCATGATTAGAGGACGTATATCTTCATTTAGTAGTTTCATTTTAGTTATTTAATTTTCGAACTATATTGTAACGGTTGTGTCCCTATTTGATTCAAGATTGTATTAGATGGATAATTGAGACAAGTCTAGACTTCCGCTTGCTTTTATAAAAGACTTCGATTGTATGGATAAGGTTTTTTTTTTCAATTCTACATCATTTCTTTTATCCTATGTTATGATATGCTAAGGGGCTTGTATGACACATTTCTGGGTTGAGTACACCTTGTCACATCTAGGGGGTACTCCTCGGTCATGACAAGATCTCTTTTTGTTTAGTCCATTTTCTTCGGACTTAGACTAGTACATTAGGTTTTCCTATGTTTAGTTTGGAGTTGCACCCATTTTTCCTTAGACTATGGTTCCTTGTTAGAGTTTTGGTACATTGACTTTCAGGTTCTAGGCATTAATTCCGTAATCGTTTGTTAGAATTTTAGAGTTTATGGGAACTCTACTTTATTTCTGCATTTAAACCTGCTTTTGTATCTTTAAATGTGTAGTTTCATGGTTAGTTGAGTTGTAGTAATGGTTATCCCACCAGAGGGTTAGGGTGGGTGCCAATCATGACGGTCTGGGTCGTGACAAAGTTGGTATCATAGCCTAGGTTCGTTGATCTGATTGTACCAAAATGAGTCTAGTAGAGTCTTGTGGAACGGTACGAAGACATCTGTACTTTTCTTTAAAGAGGCAATAGGACTTTAGGAAATCTCTTTGTTTTCTCTTGTCTCATTTCGTGCTATAACTTGGTTCCAATTGGTTACTGGTGATCCAAATTAGTAACTGATATCTTTCACTCTTCTCTTCGCAGATAGTTAACACTCGCTTCAACGGTGTCAGTCATGTAACTCCCGTCAATGAGCCCGCTGAGGAGTCTGCAGTAAGAGGTCGCGATCGAGGCAGGGGTTGAGGAAGAGCAAGGGGTAAAGGTCGTGGAAGGGTAGCACCCGCTAGGAGTGGAGCTCTGGTTGAGAATGCTCCTAGAAATGAGAATCCTATTGCGCATCATGAAGAGATAGAGGAAAATATGGAGGTTGAGAATGATGAGGATATTGGACAAGAGGAAGAGGTGCAGGCTGAGACTATATGTATTTCTCCCTTAGACCCGGTGTTAGCTTACTAGATTATGTCATTCCTAAAAGGATTGGTTGGTCATGGAGTTCTTCCCGCAGTTCAAGCAACTCAAGCTCCTGCCAATCCCCCTATTGCTATCATTGTCCCCAAGGTAGGTGGAACTGTAGGTACTTATGCTTTGCCTCATCCTTTGTTGGGTCTCGTTATGACTAGTAATGAGCATGAGATATTGACTAAGTTCTTGAAATTAAAACCGCCGGTGTTGCATGGTTCTGAGAGTGTTGACGCCTATGAGTTCATCCTAGATTGTTATGAGAGGCTTCATAAGTTGGGAATTGTCCATCAGCATGGATTAGAGTTTGTGACTTTTCAGCTTCAAGGTGAGGCTAAGCAGTGGTGGAGAGCTTACGTGGAGTGCAGATCTTCAACTTTACCCCCACTCACTTGGACCCAGTTTCATGCTCTGTTCTTCGAAAAGTATGTTCCCCGGACTTTGAGAGAGCGTAATAAGGATGAGTTCATGGATTTGGAGTAAGGTGGTATGTGTGTGGCTGCTTATGAGGCTAAGTTCCATATGCTACGCAATTGGTGACTACTGAGGAAGAGAGGATTCGTCAATTTGTTAAAGGACTGAACTCTGAATTACAGGTGTTGTCTGTGCACATAACTTCTGCAGAAAAAAGTTTTAATGAGGTAACAGATTTTGTGAAGAAAGTGGAGGGGGTGAGGCGAGACGATCAGGCCAAGGCATTGACTAAGAAAGCTAAGAATACATGTAACTTTCAGGGTTCCTACTTCAGAAGTTCAGGTAGGCCAACACTTGCAGCTCGAAGGTAGGGGAAATGGTAACGCAGGCAGAGGTACGACAAAAATAGGCAGGGAAATTGCCCATCAAGATGACAGGGTTCAGTGTTATGCCTTTCCGAGCAAGAGTGAGGCAAAGGCGTCTGACGCATCAAAGGTACTATTCTTGTCTGTGACCGGATGGCTAATGTGTTATTTGATCCGAGTTCTACTTATTCTTATGTGTCTGTGCGATTTGCCTAAGAATTTGATATGATTTGTGATATACTTGATGTCCCTATCCATGGTTCTACCCCCATTGGAGAGTCTGTCATAGTCACCCATGTCTATCGTGCTTGTCATATCTTGTTTATGGGTTTTCATACTCGGGGTCATTTGGTTATTTTGGATATGACTGACTTTGATATAATCTTAGGCATGAATTGGTTGTCCCTCTATTATGCTGTCCTTAATTGTAATACTAAGTATGTCAGTCTAGATATCCCCGGTAGGGAAAAGTTAGAGTGGGAAGGGGTGTACAAGCCTAAGAAAGCTAAGATCATATCCTTCATTTGGGCTAGGAAACTGGTGGACAGGGTTGTTTATCTCATAATCGGGATGTTGAGGTTGAGTCTCCTTCTATTGAGTCTACTCATGTGGTGTCAGAGTTTAGAGAAGTGTTTCCTAATGATTTGCTTGGTATGCCTCCGGATAGAGATATAGATTTCTACATCGATTTGGAACCTCATACTCATCCCATTTCCATCCCTCCTTATTGTATGGCTCCAGCAGAATTAAGAGAGCTTAAGGCTCAAATCCAAGAACTTCTTGATAAAGGATTCATTCGTCCTAGTGCTTCACCCTGGGGTGCTCCTGTCTTGTTTGTTAAGAAAAAGAATGGTACTATGAGAATGTGCATAGACTATCGTCAATTGAATAGGGTCACCATTCGAAATAAGTATCCATTTCCTCAGATAGATGATATTTTTGACCAATTGTATGGTTCATCAGTTTTTTTCTAAGATTGATTTAACGTCTGGTTATCATCGGTTAAAGATTAGGCCTGAAAATATACCAAAAACGGCATTTAGGACCCACTATGGGGACTATGAGTTTTTAGTGATGTTGTTTGGGTTGACAAATGTGCCTGCAGCTTTCATGAAATTGATGAATGGTGTGCTCAAATCCTTTCTTGATTCATTTGTGATAGTGTTCATCAATGACATTGTGGTTTATTCGAAAAGTGAGGAAGAACATGCCAACCATCTTCGTATTGTTCTGGGTGTTCTTGGGAAACAAAAGTTGTATGCGAAATTTTCTAAGTGTGAATTTTGGTTGACTTCGGTTGCCTTTTAGGGCATGTAGTTTCAAAGGATGGGGTAATGGTAGATCCCCAAAAGATTGAAGCGGTTAGTAATTGGGTTCAACCAAGTTTTGTGACTGAAATTAGGAGTTTTGTGGGTTCACAAGCTACTATCATCGGTTTGTAAAAAACTATGCTTCTATTGCAACACATTTGACCAAAAAGGAGATACCATTTGAGGGTAAAGGTTTTATTGTTTATTGTGATGCTTCACATTCGAGTTTGTGTGTTGTATTAATGTAGGATAAGAATGTCATCGCTTATGCATCACGACAGCTGAAGGTGCATGAGAGGAATTACCCAACACATGATTTAGAGTTGGCAGCGGTAGTGTTTGCTCTTAAGATCTGGTGGCATTACCTCTATGATGTCAAGTGTGAGGTGTTTACCGACCATCGCAGTCTACAACATGTGTTCACTCAAAAGGATCTGAATTTGAGACAGTAAAGGTGGATGGAGTTACTAAAGGATTATGATGTGACCATCTAGTATCATCCGGGCAAGGCTAATGTAGTGGTGGATGCACTGAGTCGAACGGTGATGAGTATGGATAGTCTAGCTTGCTTGAGTGTATCCAAGCGACCTTTGGCTAAGGAAATTCAACATTTCATGCAGTTGGGCATCTAAGAAAAAGGTGGGGTGTTAGCTAGCATTGAAGTAAGGGCCACGTTCATTGAGGAGATCAAGGCCAAACAGTTTGAGGATGAACATTTGAAAGAGCTCATAAATAAAACAATGTCTGACAAGGCATAAGAGACCACTCTTGATGCGAGAGGTGTACTCAATTTTAAAGAAAGGATTTGTGTTCCTAGAGTGGGCGACTTGATTCAGAGTTTTTTGACAGAATCCCATGGTTCGAGGTATTTTATTCATCCGGGTGTGCCTAAGATATACCGAGATTTGAAGCAACTTTATTGGTGGCCTGGCATGAAGAAAGATATTGCGGAGTTTGTGGCTAAGTGTCAAAATTGCTAACAAGTAAAATATGAGCATCAACGGCCGGCATGTTTGCTTCAAAGAATGCCAATTCTGGAATGGAAGTGGGAAAATAGCTATGGATTTCGTGGTTGGTCTTCCCAAGACATTGGGAAAGTATGATTCTATTTGAGTAGTTATTGACCGATTGACTAAGTCAGCCCATTTTATTCTAGTCAGAACAGACTATAACGCTCAACAATTGGCTAAAGTGTATGTAAAAGAGATTGTAAGGCTGCACGGGGTGCCCCTTTCTATCATCTCAGACCGTGGTACGCAGTTCACATCCAAGATTTAGGGAAAATTACATGAGGAGTTGGGTACTCAACTCATCTTTAGCACAACTTTCCATCCACAGATGGATGGGCAATCAGAGAGAACTATCCAAGTGTTAGAGGACATGTTCAGGGCATGCGTGATTAATTTTAGAGGTCATTAGGATAAGTTCATACCGTTGTGTGAGTTCTCTTACAATAACAATTACCACTCTAGCATTGATATGGCACCATTTGAAGCGTTGTATGGGAGATGATGTAGATCACCCATAGGATGGTTTGAGGCTGGGGATGTGAAATCTTTGGGGGTCGATTTGGTGAAGGATGCTCAAGAGAAGGTAAGAAGCATCCAAGCTAAACTCTTAACAGCCCAAAGTCGACAGAAAAAGTATATGGATCATAAGGTAAGGGACATGGCATTTCAGACTGGTGAGAACGTTCTTCTTAAGGTATCACCCATGAAAGGGGTGATGAGATTCGGCAAGAAGGGCAAGCTTAGTCCTCGATACATTGGACCATTTGAAATTCTTGACCGTGTAGGACCAGTGGCGTATAGGTTGGCTTTACCTCCTAACTTATCGGAAGTTCATCTAGTAATTCATGTTTCTATGTTGAAGATATATCATGGTGACGGGGATTACATCATAAAATGGGACACAATTGTGTTAGACAAAGACCTTTAGTATGAGGAGGAACCGATGGCAATTCTTGATTGTGATGTCCAAAAGCTGAGGACCAAAGAGATTAAGTCCATGAAAGTTCAATGGCAGCATCGTCCGGTTGAGGAAGCTACTTGGAAAATCGAGAAGGACATGCCAGACAAGTATCCCCAGTTGTTCGATGATTCAGGTACTACTCCACTTTTGCTTTAGCTTGTTTTTCCTAGTTTGTCACTCGGGGATGAGTGATGGGTAAATTGGTATCTACTGTAACGACCGGTTTCCGTAGTTATAGAAAATCCAACGGGAAAAAATATTGAACCAAATTTTTTTTTGGTAGTATCTTGACATTTCCCAACCTAGTCTAGATTTGGACGAAATCGGAGTCAGTGAGGTTTAGGGAAATCTGGTAATTAATGGGAAATCTAATTATGAATTTGATCATACGGGTAGATAGCTAAGACGTTGAGGAAACTGTACGACTTTACAGAATCGAATTCGGGTGAGTAGAAATCTCCATACTGATCTTAGCGTGAACGGGTATTTTCTGAGTGTCATGGGATGAAGGTGTGTTGTGAAATGGGGGTTTTGAACTCTTAATTTAGCTCTCTATTTCCATGCAAGCTACCAAGGCAGGATTTTCCCGCCAGGGCGGGGCTGCTGTAGCAGGGTGAGGACCGTTGTGGCTGGGCAGACACGACTTAAGTACAAAATAAAGCTCAAAAATGTTTTATTATGCAATTTTCGACCTTTAGAGCTAAGGAACGACCCAGGGGTATTTCTTGAAGGTTTTCCACCTCTTCTTGCACCAAAGGTAAGGTTTTCACTCCCTGAATATATTTTTTGATCCGTAGAACTTAGTTTCTTGTGTAATTATCGATGGGGGAGGGTTTTGATATGGGATTTATAGTGGAAAAAGCCCTAATTTGGGTATGATGATCAAGGGTTCGACCTAGGGTTGATTTTATTGATTATAATCCAGGTATTTAGGTCTTGTTTATTGATCCTCGCATTATATTGATTGTTTGTAGACCAAGAACTAGCGGAAAGAATCCGGAAAGGGAAAAATCAAGTTTCTTAGGGGATTCAAGTTTTGTTCGAGGTAGGTGATAGTTGTGATTTCATGTTTGTGTGATATGTATTTTTAATTGCTCCATTTTATGAATGTATGTAAGCGAACGTTGTATTATTGATCACACTAATCGTAAATGAGGATGATTGAATAATTATATGCCATGAATCAACACTTGATTGTATGATTATGAGAATTTACATTGTGATTGTGATTATGGCTTGTTGAATGGATCATGTGTTATGTTCCAACACACTAACTAGGATCGGATGTCACATACCGACATAAATATTGGAACGGGTGTCATGATCCGACACACTAACTTGGATCGGGTACCATAAAACGGTACACTATGAGTTCCATGAGAGGACCAATGACTTGGCATATATGTATATCTTTGAGATGGTGAAATTGTACGTTGTTCGTAAGTGATAATTGATATTGTATATGTTCGGTGTATGCAAGTTTATTATGCTGTAATGACTTATATATGTTTCAATTATTGGGATAGCCGCGTGATCCTACCAGTACACTGTAGTTGAGTACATGGCATCTTCAGACGGTTACTGACAGACCTCGTTTAGAAGACCAGTGATCGATTCGAATTCAAGGGTGAGCCAATTCTTCCGAGCTGCCATGAGTTCTCTTTTTGTTTAGTCCATTTTCTTCAAACTTAGACTAGTACATTAGGTATTCCTATGTTTAGTTTGGGGTTGCACCCATTTTCCCTTAGACTATGGTTCCTTGTTAGAGTTTTGGTACATTGACTTTCAGGTTCTAGGCATTAATTCCGCAATCGTTTGTTAGACTTTTAGAGTTTATGGGAACTCTACTTTATTTCTGCATTTAAATCTGCTTCCGTATTTTTAAATGCGTACTTTCAGGGTTAGTTGGGTTGTAGTAATGGTTCTCCTACCGCAGGGTTAGTGTGGATGTCAATCACGACGGTCTGGATCGTGACAATAGACTTTTATTTACCCTTGAATTGTGATATTTCACTTGACACTCTATACTTGTGGCCAGTAATATTGAAGTAATACAAAATATTGAAGCTAGCGTCACAATCTAAGAAAAAATAAACAAAGGTTTGTAGTTTGTTAGAACATAAAATAAAATAAAGAAGTAAAACTATAATAAACACCACTTTAAACTTAACATTTTCATGTCGCGGGGATCACTTTAACTCAAAGCTGCAAGATATAAAACAATTTTAGTTTATGTTATTATTTATATTAGACACTCGCATGATAAATAAAGAATTATATTTATCATAATATGAATAATCAACGACTACCCATACTCATTTAGACAATAAATTTTCCTTCAAACTATATTTTTATTAGAATAACAACAAAAACAGTGGACTTTAAGGGTGTGTTTGGTATGAAGGAAAACATTTTCCGGAATATGTTTTCCAATTTTCTCATGTTTGGTTGAGTTAAATGTTTTGGAAAATGTTTTCCAAATCAACTCATTTTCCTCAAATTTAAGGAAAATGATTTCCCTTCAAAACTTAAGGAAAACATTTTCCAAAACTCTATTCCAACTTCAAATTACAATTTTTTTTGTTTTAAAAAATTTAAATTTGTTTTAAAAAAATATTTTCAACTTCAATTTTTTTATTTTTCATCCCGATCCTCGACCCAGCCCCCACCCAAAAAAAAATTGAGTTTGCTTTTAAAAATTATTTTCAGCTTCAAAATTTTATTTTTTCACCCCTACACTTGACCCCCGCACCCACCCACTCACCTACCAGCCCCCACCCCCACCCCCACCCCCACCCCCACCCCAAAAAAAATTAAATTTGTTTTTAAAAAATATTTTCAACTTCAAAATTTTATTTTTTCA
>JAJOOS010016619.1:0-28043 GCA_029582725.1 Solanum chiquidenum
TGCCTTTTCCTGCCGGACATATTTTACGAAAATGGGCATAACTTCTTCGTCCGAACTCCGAATGAGGTGAAACGAAGTGCGTTAGGTAGCTAACTCAAAGGGCTTTCCATGGATATGTTATTGGCCACCCAATAATTTGTGGGCTAGGAGATATGACCCTCCAAAGTAGACCCTCGAAAAAGGCTTCACTTGGAAATTTCGGATTTTGATAGGTTGCTCTAAAATTTGGGTTAGACGCATTTCCCACTCAATTTGACCCCATAAACAAGAATATGAAGTCGGATTTTCGAAAAACGAAACAGATGTTTTTATATACAGCTAAACAAGTTTCCGGTAACTTTCGAAGCACATTTTTAAGAACTTTTTGGGTCATTTCAAATATAATCATTTCATTAAGTTCTCGACTCCAAATTTTCCGAGTCGTTACATTAACTTGGCTTTCAATTCTCCAAATTTTCTTAGACAAGCATCATCAAAATCAAACTTACACTCCTTTTCGAGTAGTTTGCACAATGGATGTGCAATTTTTGAGAAATCTTTTATGAACCTACGGTAGAAACCTACATGCCCAAGAAAACTCCGAACACCTTTTACAGAAATGGGTGGTGGAAGCTTTTCTATTACCCCAACTTTGGCTCTATCAGCCTCAATACCTTTCCGTGAAATCCGATGACCCAGAATGATACCCTCTTTCACCATGAAGTGGCACTTTTCCATATTGAGCACAAGATTGCACTCTTCACATCATTTTAGTACCTCGGCCAGATGTATCAAACAACCATCAAATGAGTCAACTACCACAGAGAAATCATCCATAAATACCTCACTCGTGTCCTCCACCATATCTAAAAATATCAACATCATACAACGCTGGAAAGTCGCTGGAGCTTTATATAACCTAAATGACATTCTTTTATAAGCGAAAGTCCCATAAGGACAAGTGAAGGTGGTCTTCTCTTGGTCTTTTGGAGCTACAGAGATTTGATTAGAGCCTGAATACCCATCTAGAAAACAGTACCAACCCTTATCAGCGAGACAATCCAACATCTGATCCATTATCAACATAAGGAAATGGTCCTTCACAGTCCATGGATTTAACTTGTGGTAGTCCATGCACACTCTCCAGCCAGACACCGACCTCATTGGAACAATATCATTTTTAGCATTGGAAATCACAATGACTACTCCCTTTTTTGGCACACACTATACTGGGCAGACCCAACTACTATCAGCAATAAGATATATAATTCCAGCATCCAACCACTTAATGGTCTTTTTTTCACAACCTCTTGAATATGGGGATTCAGTCTCCTTTGGTGCTTTATACTAGGCTTACTTGCCGATATTAGTTGTATTTTGTGAGAACAAATGCCAGGTGGAATCCCAATAATGACCGCAATAGTCCATCCTATAGCCCTCTTAAACCTCTTCAATACAGATACCAAGGCCTCTACTTGCTCTTCGCTCAAATCAGCAGCAATGATTACCAGTAAAGTGCTATCTTTCCCCAAGAATACATACCTCAAGTGGGATGGTAGAGCCTTGAGTTCCATTTTTGGAGGCTCTTCTACATACAATTTTGCAAGTGGGGATATCTAACTCCAATCTTTTTGGTTTGGAATGAAATTTGAACCTCTCAAGTGCGGCAACTAACTCATCATAGTCTTCAATACCATCACCGTCAAAATTCAATATTACCGCTGCTAGTGCATCAACACCAACCTCTCTTTAATAGACACTTCAGAACTTTGCTCTACAAAATGATTCACCACTTATACTGACTTATGATCACTTTCCTGCTTCATAGACCTACAAATGTTAAAAGTTACCTCCTTATTATTCAGTCGAAACTTCATCTGCCCTCTCTCCATATCGACTAAGGCACGCCCAGTAGCAAGGAATGGTCTCCCTAATATGATGGGAACCTCAAAATCAACCTCACAATCAAGTATCACAAAATCCACCGAAAAGATGAACGACTCCACTTTCACAAGGATATCTTGGAGAACTCAAATGGGCTTCTTAACAGTTCTATCGGCCATAAGTAGACGCATTACAATCAGTTTTGGATCCCCTAAACCCAACATCTTGTAGATGTACAATGACATCAAATTAATGCTGGCACCTTAGTCCCTCAAAGCTTTCACAAAGTGTAAAATCCCAATGGTACAAGGAATAGTGAAAGCTCTAGGATCCTCTTTCTTTTGCACAAGTGACCTCATAGCAATAGCACTACAATGCTGCAACCTCTCATCATTTTCAAAACTAACAACCCTCTTTTTGGCCACCAAGTCTTTCATGAATTGAGCATACCCAGACATTTGTTCCAAAGCTTCTATCAACAGAACATTTATGGACAGTTGCTTCAACATAGCTATGAACCTGCGATATTTACCCTCTTCAGTCTTTTTCACTAATCTCTGTGGGAATGGAGGTGGAGGTGTAGGCACATGAACAACTTTTTGGGTCACCTCAGCTTATTTTTCAATATCATTTTTTGGAATTTTAGTAACCTCAATCTCATCCTCATCCTTTTCTATCATTTTTTCAACCTTAGACGGCATGATGGGTCAATGATATGCTTTCCTCCGCGAGTAGTGACTGCCATACAATGCCCATCATTTTTCAGATTCTGGATGGTGTTGTTAGGGAGTGTGCCAGGCTGACATGGGTTTACAATGGTGGACAATTGACTAAACTGTTGCTCAAGTTGCTTGATTGATACTGTATGGGCATCAACTTTTTGACCAATTCCTGACAAGTCATTTCGCATCTCTTTCAAACTTTCATCAGTTGCATCAAACCTCTTCATCATCTTTTGCATGATATCCTCAATGCGTGACATACTATTACCATACTTTATATTACCAGGAGGAACATAGGGACACACCTTATCATTCTTATTGCCATAGTTGTTCCGGTTGTAATTGTTATCACGATTGTAGTTCCCATCTCAGACTTAGTTACCTCATGGTTGTAGTTTCCATAGTTCTGAACTTGGTTTCCTTAACCTTGGCGCCAATTATCTTAGTTGGAACCTTGGGTGTTGGTTCGGAAACCCCCCGTCTGATCATTCACCAAATTCACATCCTCCTCATAGTAGTACTCCTCAATTGGTGTCGGTGGAGATCTAGTCAGATAATTCACAACATTCACTTTTTCCGCATTAACACTCACATGTTTTAGTACCAAACCCAATTATGTCCCTTATCTGTGCCATCTCTTCCCGAATGTCATCATTAGATTGGTTGGGTGCAGTTTGGACAATGAATGTGCTCCTACCTGTATTTGCCTTTTTAGTGCTCTAGGCTTTGTTGTTTTGGGAAATCCTCTCAAACTTTCAGCGATCTCCTCAAAAGTGCACTCACCATATGATCCACCAGCAATTTTATCTAGCACAACTCTCCCATTGTTATCCTATCCTCTATAGAAGTACTCCTTCAATGACTCATCATTTATGCAGTGATTCGGAACACTCCTTATGAACCCAATGAACCTATCCCAAGAACTGCTTATTGACTCTCCAAGTAGTGCTGTGAAGTTATTCAATTTATCCTTATGGTTTAGCTTCTTGGACATCGGGAAGTACCTCGCTATGAACACCTTATGAAGTTGGTCCCATGAATGTATCAAATTGTAGGGCAGCTCAAAAAATCACAGATCAACATCACTAGTCAATGACAATGGGAATACTCTCATTCCTATGACATCCATATCTAACTCGGGTCATCCCACACAACTCTTACAGACACTAGATAGTTTAGCCATTAGCGTATGGATCTTCCGACAGCATCCCAGTAAACAATCCTCTCGCTGTATGCATTTGTATTAGACTACTAGCTATCACAAATGTATGACCTGGAGGTAGCGGAGGAAAAACAATTGGCCCATCAGATCCGACTACATCATAATCGACCCTGTAATGATCACTAAACCTCGGTGCTGGCTGATTCCGTACCCTTTCTGCATTTTCGACCAGCCTACCACCTTGAACCGGAGTGGGAAGATTGACAACTCCAGGAGGTTGAAATTCAGTTTCTTCTTTTTGACCCTCTACAAGTGAATTATTATGAACCCCAAGGTTTGCCATTTTCGTCGAAGTTCTTCTTAGTTCAGGATCGTCAAAGGTTCGCCTCAACTCCGTGTACTTGGCATACACTAGAGTAGAAACCTGTAGAAAACAAAAACAAAAAAAAAATGTAAAATCCGGAAATACTTGACTAAAGTTTAACAATGTAGTTAGTTTAATCTAAAAGCCGTATTCCTCGGCAGCGGTGCAAAAAATTGATACTCCCAAATTACACCTCCCTAAAGAAGTATAAGCGGTCGTTGTCAAATAAAGAACCCAACTTGTAGGTTGGGGTCTATCCCACAAGGAATATGGTCTAGACTTATACTTAACTCACTATTATCTCCATTTAGTCAAATTATTTCCCAGAAAAGTAAACGGGGGAATTTTGTAACTAAAGTAACATATTGTTGATTAAGTGACAAGTAAACAAGGTTCAAATTTTGAATTATCAATATGAGATAAAAACTAGGGCATATGTGTTCCCCACGAGCTCTTAATGCAGTAATCCTAATAATAGTAATCTTTTCCTAGTGTTTGTCATGCAAGGTTGGTAAGTTAGGTATCCCTAAGTGATTGGTCCTCCAAGTAGGGAATTTTACCACGCAACTTGGTCCGTCTACGGGTGTAGTCTTTACTAACCCTTACCTTTACCCCAAATTAGTCATCATATCAATTTAGTTTGGTTTTCACCCTCACTTCAATTGAAATCAGACAATTAGATAGCATCAACTAAATCTCTGTTGTTTAATCCTTTTCTAATTCATTACCTCCTTGGTCCGACAAGTATGAACGAGGCGAGTTCTAAGGTTGGCCTACGTTAAAAAGACTTCTAAACGAAAGGATTAACAATACATGCATAAACACTATTTAAGAATTACTTAATTATTATTCATACATTGTTAATTGCTCATGGTTCCCACAACCCTAGTTGTGGATTTAGCTACTCATGCTTGACAGTTCAAAAATTCATAATTAAGTTGAAAGAATTCATGAACTTACAGTTAGAATAGATGAAACTCAAAATCTTGAATTGAAATTCAAAGTGAAAATTATATAAACTTACTTTCTAAAATTACATTGCCAAGAGTTTGCAAACTAATTCCAAAAGAACAAAACTAAAACCTTACAATGGTGTCTAACTCTCCAAAACGGAAATAAAAACTTATATTTATAGTACTAAAGTCCTAAACCAACTAGGAAAATAAAAGAAAACTGGGCTGGACTCGAACTTGACTGACGGCCTGACCTACGATCCGTGGGTCACCTTCGTAGTTCTGGTACTGGAACTTGATACCTGCTGATCCCATCGATGGATGTACATGACAGTCCGTCACTCGACCTACTACGGTTCGTAGGTGACTCTTGTAGTTCCACACTTGGTTAGAATTCCCTGAACTCCACTTCTACTGCATCACCTACGGGCCGTTGTTGGACCTACAGTCCATCGATGGCTTCGTTGGTTGCTGCTTCTATCACTGAAATCCATTTTTCTGTCATTCTGCTTCCGAACCAATTTCCTACAAAAAATTACATAAACACATTATTTCTAATAACAAAATAGCCCAAGACGCGCACAAACTTTAAGTGAAACGCATCAAAAATACGGTAAACTCATGGTATATCAAGTACTTTCTACGTGCATGATCTATGGCTCGTAGATCTTTGTACAACCTGTCCTATTCAATTGTCATTTATGCACTGGAGTTAACCTCTATGAAATTTTCTACGACTCGCTATGTACGGCAAGTGGACATGACAACGAATAGTTAGTCTGCATTTGTCATTTTATACTTAGCTCCAATTCTCAACACTACAATACTGCGACTTACACCTACGACTCGTCGTAGAGTTGATGGCTCGTAGGTCAAGTCGTACTTCAACAAAAAAATCCTTGTTGCTGCAACACTTTGCACTAACTGCTCCATAACCTATTTCCTTCAAAATTCAAGGCAAAACACCATCACATCTACTAACAAAATGCCTAAGACTCATGCAAAACTCTCAGTTTAATGCATCAAAAGTACAGTAAATTCACGGTACATCAACAGTCTCAACTTAAAATCGTTGCTTGTCCTCAAGCGACACAACATACTCTAAACAACATTTATGCAGAAGAAACCCAAAAACTCAAGCAATCACATGACATTTTCTTAATAATAAACCCTTCTTATTTTTTTTAGCACAATGCAATCTTTAAATGAAATCAACAAGCTTAAATATGCGGATCAATATATGACATAGACATACCAATATACACATTCACATACACAGATACCAATTACCAAGATACCATTTCTTCGATAATGTAACTTGTGCCCTTGCGACAAAGAAATCCCTTTGTTCACACATAATTGGAGTTTTAGTTAGGGACTTAGTATACACTCACCCTCAGAATTGAATTCAATACAGTGTGTGCACAATACCATAGGCTTGCCCTTATTTTCTATACTTCGATATTCCAAATAGTTAAATTAAGATCACTATATGAGTTTCTTAGCTTGTAACGTAGGCTCAGGGTCAAGTGTAGTGTATGTGGATATTGAGTGACTTTTATGCCCTCCTTAACATTACATCAACTATTTTCCTCTCTTACAACCATTCCTGGCACCGTCTTACTTTCTACTCTTCTTCGTTTTATTCATTGAAGCTCGGGTGTGACTTTGACTTGGTTTTATTGCTTTATTCAACTTTGCTTCATCTTTTCATTAATCTTTTCATTATTTTTGTGTTTATATTCAGTCACACCATTCTCAAACAGTTTTACACATTTATTTTTCTTTTCTCTATACACAACTTTTTTCATATCCTATTCTTTTCTTGTTTTCCTCCATAATAGCCACCCTCAAATTAGGCTTTTAGCATGAGTTAAGGTGCACAATATCCTAGGAAAGACCAGGGAAATAATCAAGGTGAACAACTCTAAAGTAGCCACCATCAAATTAGGTTTTTAGCCTGAGTTGAGGTACACAATGTCCAAGGAGGGACTAGGGCCAAAGTAGAGTTTAAAAATTTACTCAAGAAAGGTGAATTAGGTGAGTTGAAAGAATAGTCTTCTTTAGGCTCAACATTTTGGATCGAAGGGAGAACTTTTTCATTTGGTTGGTTGTTTTTAGGCTTAAGTGAGGTCATTTTCAACTATGGCCTATGATCCTTTCCTAGTTTAGAATTTACACCATCTTAGCAAGACCAATGGGGCAAGTTCTAGATTGGAACATACCATATGAATATATAAACATTCTTTCACACACATGACACCTTGTTTCACTATCAAATCATTACTGTATCTGGTTCATGTTATAACTTAACTCATGTTGTTGAATCGATTCCTATCATGTCATACAAAGATCCTAAACATTCACCTTATCAATCACACCGATATAGATTTATAGGGGTGGTAATTTTCATGCTTTTTTTCCATCATGGTTTTCATTCTAGTTTACTTCTACGCTTATACTATCCTAAACATTCCGGTTCAACAGAAACTAAACAGTTCCTTGGGGGAAAAAAACACAAGCAAGAAAACCCCAAGGAAGGATTATGAGTTGGGTTATTCAGACTTCACCCTAACACTCACAATTCTTTCACCTCACCCCACAAGAAAAACTATGCAATGCATTCAATGTACAAAGTAAAACACAAGGTGAAACAAATCCATGGCGCTTAAGCGCCGAAGATCACTCAAGAAGCTGGTGGGTCTGGTTTCCTTGAACCTAAAGTATCAACATGCATGGTGCCCTCAGTGAAACCCTCTGAAATAACATGAGGATCACCATCAGTAGTGCCCTTTGTAGCAATCACATGAGCACCATTAGTAGTGCGCCTCGAAGTGGATGCTCTGGCAATTAATTCTCTCACCCTTAGCTACCGCATCTCCTCATCAACTCTCGACTGCCGCTGTACCTCCTCAAGATGCTGTCTTTCCTTCTTCTTTTCAATGCAATCCTCCTCCATATTAGTATTACACTTAGAAAACTGTGTGCGCTTTCCAACTGCACGAGGAGGGTCAAGGGCAGGCTCATCCTCACTGAATAAGGAATGCATCACATCTCCTCCATCATTTTCAGGGGAGGCTTTGGTACAAATTTGTATACTGTAGCCAAGACATCTATGTCAGCCTGGAGCTTGGCCAACTCCTTCTAGAAGGTGGCGAGATTTACGGTTGGCCCAAGCTTGGGCCTATCCAGCATGCGAAACCCAAAGGTAGCAATTCTCTGGTGCACTACTTAGATCTTAACATCAATAACTTTTTCTACCCTCGCCTTCGATTCCGCGATGGACTTTCTCATCCGTGGTTGAATATGCTACAAGAGGGTCATTATTTGAGTCTCCAATTTCTGGACTCTATCCAAAGGCAACATAACATAACTTGTAGTATGTAGAACACGTGGTGTGCTCGTAGCCAGTCCATATGAAGAAAAGTGTGGAGCTATCACATTGGACTCCGTAGTGGGGGCTTGAATGATGCCCTCTTTGAAATGCTCAAGAGCAAGTGCCTCGCCCATAGGCAACAAGTCAAACTGAATACCCTTACGTGGTGCCACAAAGTTTTCCTCATCCTGTATCAAGCCTACATCTACAATTTTTGTCACCTCAATCAACTGATCAATACCCACCACCAGTATTTAGCCGCAAAGTTCAGAGTTGCCTTTTTATGGACAATGCCATGTCATGGACCCACTATGTATTAACACCCTCCTCAACGAAAATATGGAACATCCCCTCATCACACCATCTATTTGGCTCACTAGCAATTGGTATCGGCTCAACTGGCGCGTTAGGGCGATCATGTACTTCTTCGATCTCCGTAGTGTCAGAAGATGATGCAATAACTGAGTATGAGCCAGATCTTGATTGTGACTTACCACTGCCTTCTCTCGCACTATGTTCCCCTTCCTCCTATTGGGAGGAAATATCATGACTATGGGACTATCCTCTTCTAACACTCGGACTAATTTAAGTTTTTTCTTTTGTTACCTTGTAATCCGAGGTAACGTAGGAGAGACTCTTGAGGTACCCATATCAGAATCAGACCCACTCAACTCTACATCAATAGTTTCATCAATCAACCTCCCTGCCGAAGGTTCAATAGACTATGACTTCCACTTTCGTTGGTACATATTTGGTTTCTTTAGCACTATTTTCCCTGTGGAAGACTCGTTTGTACCCAAAACATACAAAGTAAGACAAGAAAAGAAGAAAATATGAAACCAAAAGAAAACTAATTTTTTTTCCAGGACTACACTGCTTTTGGGGACCTACGATTGGTTGTTACGGACAGTAGAAGCTTCCACGGACTGTAGGACCCAACCGTAGGTGAGGAAGTCAATTTTTTAGTCCCAAAAGTTGGAATGACAATTCACCTGTACGGTGTGTAAGACAAACCATCATTCCTAACTTAGGCTTTTGGTTTGTGCCTCAGAGTGACACGACTTGAGCTACGCTGCATAGGAATTGCTACGACCCGTAGATCAAAGTCGTCGACCTCAATGTTGTTACAGTTCAGGTCCAACACTTACTCACACATTTTTTTAATATCCATTTACCCTAACCATATCTAGATGATGCATTTCAACACATTTTCATGTTATTCCTTCGTCCTTAGGGTTTGATCTTAGCATTTGATTACAACAACAAATAGTATCATTTCAAACCCTAATTTAAGAACACAATTTGTAACCTTTTGTTAACATGGTTAGATATAATCAACGACATTCACAATTACTTTCAGCCTAAGGGTAAAATATAACCAATTTAAGCATAATCAACAAGCAATATATACCCCAGGTCAAGTAACAACTTCAATTTCAACTAAAAATTTAATTAATTTAGTTCAAAATCAGTCATAGATAGAGGAAAGAAAATCTCATACATGCTGAAGGTACATCTGAGACCTTCCTTTTTTTCAACTAGTAGATCGACTTTTCTTAAGGTTTTGTACTACTACTCAAGTGATATGTGAATTGCTCAGGAGAAGTTTTTCTAGCCGGATTGAAGTCGTGAGACAGTTCGGTTCTCTAGACCCATCTGCCACCTTGGAGAAGGGGCGCGGTGTTGAAATTGTTGAACCGGATAAATGAGTTGGAAAGGAGTTTTCGCATCCTGTTTACATGTGATTTGGCGGGTCAAGTTCTTCATCCCTCTCCTTTCAGTTGAGTCACTTCGTCCCTTTCAGGTGCAAATGAATATTCTGTTTAGCTTGGGACTAGAGAAAAAATATGAAGTTGTGTGAGTGCGTACATTTAAGACATGACAACCAACTTGCTATATTCCTGACCCGTGACCTTTGATTGGTAAGAGAAGAAAATTTTGGGGACAGTGAAGAAAAGAAAAAGAAAATGAGAAGATGGGAGAGAAGAAGTACATATAATAGGTTTTGGGATTGTGAGGGGTTGAAATGGAAGTGAAAGGGTGGGAATTTGAAAGAGTGTAACTGATTTGAAGAATTGTAAGAAAAAAAGGATTTTTATTTAGGTTGGGTTGCGGATCCGGTTCTTTATGTTAACATTGATTGGACCTACAAAACCCCGTCTACAATCTGTAGTTAGTCCTATGAGCTGTAAATAGGTTCCGTCATTTCACTCCACTTAGTAAAATTCAAAAAACATACTTGGGGTCTATGATTGCAGACTACGGACCGTCAAACTGAGTATGGTTCATATTGTGCAATCGTAGACTTAAAGCTGCAACTGTATTTGGACATTAAATTTTACGGATGCCATTTACGGTTCGTTGAATGAATGAAGACTCATAGATGTGAACTGTAGAACAAGTATTTAAAAACTTACCTGACACAAAGATTAGACGGATCAGACCTATGGTCCGTAGGTTGCCCTATAACCCATAGGTTTAAACAATACTACCTTCTGCACGCATAATTTTCCAGATTTTTCTTTCTTTCTTGCACATGTAACAACCATTATGACTTCCTCTTATATTTTCTTGACTCTTTTTGGACACTGAACCTAAACTAACCTAGTCTAGCCAAAACTTAAACTCAAAAGAAACATAAAAATCACTAGAAAACATGTAAATTGGCTAGATTACATCTAGGGTTGCCTCCCAAGTAGCGCTTGATTTAACGTCGCGGTACGACGCATACCTCTTGATCACTTAGGCTTCATCAAGATCCCATTCTTAGATCACCTATTTGACCTCTTTCGATTGACCCAAGTAGATTTTGATCCTTTGACCATTTACCTTAAATCCTTTTCCTTCCCCATTCTCAAGTTTGATTGCTCCATGTTAAAAAACTTGTACCACTCTGAATGGCTTTGTCCACTTAGACTTAAGCTTTTCAGGAAACAAGCACAACTTTATATTGTATAGAAGTACCAAATTACCGGGAGAAAATGCACACTTGTTGATCTTTTGATCATGTTGTTTCTTCATCTTTTCCTTATACAAAGGTGAAATTTCATATGCTTTTAGGCGAAACTCATCAAGATCATTCAACTCATTCAATCTTTGACTTGATGTGGCATCCCAATCTAGATCCAACTTCTTGAGTGCCTAGATTGCTTTATGCTCTAACTCTACATACAAGTTTAAAAACTTCCCAAACACAAGTTGGTAGGGATGCATACCTATGGGAGTCTTGAATGCAGTGCGATAGGCCGATAGGGCATCATCAAGCTTTCTCGACCAATTAATTCTGTTTGCATTCACTGTCTTTGAAAGGAATTTCTTAATTTCTCTATTTGACACTTTGACTTTCCTACTAGATTGCAGATGATAAGGGGTTGCTACGTTGTAAAGAACAACGTACTTCTCAAGCAACACCTTGAACAACTTACTACACAAGTCGGAACCTCTATCACTAATAATCGTCTTTGGTGTACCAAATCTGGATAATATATTCTTTTTCAGAAATGCAGTGACACTTTTTCCTTCATTGTTTGACAACACAATTGCTTCCACCCATTTAGACACATAGTCTAATGCTACAAGTACGTACTTCATCCCATTCAAACTCAGAAACGGATCCATAAAGTCCAAGTCCCAAATATCAAACAATTCAATCACCATAATATGAGTCATTGGGAGTTCTTGTTTCCTTGACACACCTCCTTCTATTTGGAAATGATCACATGACTTGAAAAAATCATGAGTGTCTTGGTGAATAGTAGACAAATATCGCCCACATTGCAAGATTTTATGAGTAGTCCGGATACCACAATGATGGCCACCAACAGGCGACGAATGACAAGCTTCCAATATACTCATCATATATACCTCTGGCACACAACATCGAATAATCCCATCAGCGCATATACGAAACAAATAAGGCTCTTCCTAGAAAAATGTTTTCACATCAGACATGATTTTCCTTCTTTTGCGGAATCACAAATACGACGACACCATATCACTCGCCAAATAATTAGCAAAATCTGCAAACTAGATGATAAGATCAAAAAGAACACTCGCCAAATAATTAGTGAAATCTGCAAACTAGGGGATAAGATAAAAAAAGAAGCTAAAACCTATTCATCTGGGAACGTATGATCTATCTCAACTACATCAACTAACTTCAACATTGCTTCTTCCTCTAATCTGGACAAGTGATCAGCCACTTGGTTTTCTATTCCCTTTCTATCTTTTACCTCAAATTGAATTCTTTCAGTAATAGTACCCATTGAATTAGTCTAGATTCTGCATCCTTCTTTGCCTTAAGATACCTCAATGCAGAATGATCAATGTGCACAATGACTTTAGTGCCAAACAAATAGGATCTAAACTTTTCAAACCCAAAGATTACATCAAGCAATTCCTATTTAGTGACCGTATAATTATTTTGAGAAATATTCAAAGCTTTTCTCGCATAATATATGAGATGAAGAATCTTCTCTCGCCTTTACCCCAATACCACGCCAAGTGCAATCCTACTCGCCTCACACAAAACTTCAAATGGTTTTCCCCAATCCGGTGAAATAATGATTGGTGGAAAAGTCAACTTCTCTTTCAGACTCTCAAATGCTCTATCACGACCTGAGAGCACCCCCTAGTCGTAATACGGCGTACTCGACCCCGAAGGGGTCTTATACAAGCCTCATAAAATTCTTGAACATAAGAACATAGGAAAATAGAGGAGAATTAAAAAATTTCTTTACAATCGAATACATTTTCATTAAAAACAAGCGAAAGACTTTCTAGACTTTATACACTATGTCTCAAACCATCTAATACTTTGAATACATCATTGGGACTTAGCCCATACAAAAGCTTTAACAAACTAAAAGACATAAAAGGAACACAATGGATTTTTGTCCTCAAAACTATGAGGACTCACCAAGTCTTCATCTTTAAGCACCTTAGAAACCTATCCATCAAGCATAGAACACCAATATCTTCAAGCCCTACACTTTAGTAAGAAAAGGGGAAGAATTGGGTTAGCACATTAGATGTACTAAATATGATGAGCATGCAAAAACATGCTTTAAAAGGACATTTGCTTGAGAGTCATGCATTTATGCCATTTGGTGAAACCTTCATGAATATACACATAAAAGACCTAATATTCAAACATGATCAATATACAAGTCATTTATCACAATAGAGACATGTTCAATACATATAACCCATTACCTTTATTTAAACATTCACTTCAAGTAACCCTTAGGCTATACCTTGTGCAATGTATGGATAGCGCCCCATACCACCATCCACGCCAAAGCACCACCCTAAGGTCACCAAAAGTGAACTTTCTATTCATCCTTTCCACCTTTACACAATAAATCATTTAAGAGACATAAACATTTCATGAATCATATCATCACATTAAGACCAACATCTAAGACAACTCTAAGTCATACTTGTGCAATGTGCAAGTAGCATCCCACACTACTACTCACACTAAGTACTCCTTTGAAGTCACCCTACACAAGGCACATTCATATTCATTAAGTCATGACAAGGAAGTAACTCATAATACAATCCAAGTATATCATGCATCTTTACATTTAAGCATCTAAACATTTAAGTCACCATTCATTAAATTCATTAAGAACACCTTCATTCATTTGGACATAAGATCAACACCTTCATTAACATGATCATAAGAGTCCATTCATTCATTAATATTATAAGGAACACACCATGACCTCCCTCACATGCTTACTTGTGCAATGCATAGATGGTGTACCATACCACCATACACACTAAGTAGTACATCCTTAAGAAGCCATAGTTCATTAACATTCTTTGTAGGGGTAAGCCTTAACTGATATAGACCATGTGAGCTTGAATGGAATCCCGGTGTCACCCTCATCGGATAAAGGGATTCCTACTTGCCTAAGGTAGGACCATCGTTTGTTTAGCCTTAAGTGGATCCATTAGCTAGACCTATGTGGGCACATAGTTATGGGATAGGGAGATTGCTACTAGATACCCCGCCTCAACTCATGGATGAACATCTATCTCAAGATATTGCTACTAAGTACCCCGCCTCAACTTCCGGATGAGCACCCATCTCAAGCCATATCCTCTCGGTGCTTAGCATTATTCCCCACGGAGTACATTACATTCATTACATTAGTTCATTATGGGATAAGAAATTGTTACTAGATACTCCACCTCAACTCTTGGATGAGTATCCATCTCAAACCCAAAATTCACTAAAATGGGATATAGAGATTGTTACTAGATACCCCACCTCAACTCACGGATGAGCATCCATCCCATACACACATTCATTCATTGGAAAGCTCATAGATTCAAATATGAGAATATCCTTTCACCTATGAACCCCCTTATTGTGAGAAAGTTCTTTCACAACAAGTCATTAACATTCATTAAAGTACAATTGAGAATAACCTTTCAATAGACTCAACATTCATTAACATTATCAATGAACTTTATTCATTCATTCATTCAAGTGTGTGTGTGTATGTGAGAATAGACTTTCACATTGTCACCATCATTCACATGTGTTAATAGAGATATAATATTCAATCCTAACACAATTAGCTTCTAAACATGATCATCTTTCATTCCTTTAGATCACACACATGCTTTACATCACATTCATGTATACAACATCATGATAATACTTCAATTACTCACACTATGCATTCAAGTCCATGATCACAATGTACATAGTAAGTAAACACCTCTACCTTTCAAATGGATCAACATCTCTAACACAATTCTACTACCACAAGTAATTAGGTCAAATTTGCCCTTCAAGGCTATGATCACAAATCCTAAATTCACCAACAATTCAGCACAATTATGCATAGATGATGATACAATTCAACAATCTAAATCAATCTAAGCATAAATCCATCAACATTCATTCATAATCAACAAACCCACTTCATAAGTCACAATTTAGGTATTGAGAGAAATCATGATTTAATAGAGTATTTTCATCTTAAATCATCAATTAAACATCAATATAATCATAATTTATCATTTGAAAACGTTTGATACAAGAACCCATGAGATTGAGTAAAACCTAGGGTTTTTGTGAAACTTGAAAACCTTGAAAACTTCTTTGAAATTGACTCTAGGGTGAAAGCTAACACAAGATGAAGTATCACCATACCTTTACTAATATTCCTCAAGAAATTTGGTGAAGAAAATGCCTTGAATCCTAACCCTAGATCCCACCTCTTCTTCTTCATCTTTGGGAACTTCTAGAGAGAATTTTTGGAAGGAAGAACTCTTGTTTTGATTTGGGGAAAATAATGAGTGAATGACTTGTAGTAGGACTTAAAACTATATATAGTAGTGATATAAAACAATTAAAATCAACCCCACAAAATAAGCAATTAAAATGAAATTACTAAAAACTCCCTAAATGAGGCAGCCCCGTCAGGGACCACGCCTACTTTGAAGGGTCGTGAGGGGCACCATGACTCGTAGTGGTGCCCTTAGTCCCCTAGGAAGTGTGCCTTCCTTCCTTGCCAATCCCTACAAGGCCAAGGCAAGTCCACGGAAGCTCCCATGATCCGTGGTCAACACCACGAGTTGTGGTGATGCTCGTGAACATGGAGGCAACATCTAGGCAAAGTTACCTTGCCTCCCTTGAGGCTAAGTGAGCTCCACTCCCACTTTGACAGACCTTCTAGGGCACCACGACTCATGGTAGTGCCTGTGGTATTGGGGGCAGTGGATCCCTCAACTTGCAACATCTCCCACCAAGATAAGGCAACCCCATGAGCCTTCCCACGGCCCGTGGTCATGACCACGAGTCGTGAAGTGGCCCGTGAAGGGGAGCCTTAGCTTGGCACCTTTCTAGGGCTTACTGCCTAGCCACCACGGGTGGCACCACGGCTCGTGAAGACCCTCATGGCCTAGGGAGGCAGTAGCTAGGCAAAGTTTTAGGTAGCCTAGGTTCCCAAACCATGGCCTACACCTAAAACCCTTAGCCCTTGCCCTTAACTCTAGACGTTAACCCCCACGTTTAAGTTCTAGTTTAACCTATAATTTTTTGAGTCGTTACATTCTCTCAGACAAGCATTATCAAACTCAAATTTTGCCTCATTTGCGAGCATCTTGCACAATAGGTGTGCAATTTTTGAGAAATCTATGATAAATCTCCTATAGAATCCAACATTCCCTACAAAACTTCTAACAACTTTCATGGAGATGGGTGATGGCAACTTTTCAATCACCTCGACCTTTGTTCTATCAACCTTAATACCCTTTTGCGATATCTAGTGGCCCAGAACTATGCCCTCTTTTACCATGAAGTGACACTTCTCCCAGTTGAGTAAGTTGGGGGGAAGGGAAATCCAATCCATCAAGTGCATAAACTAACTCATCATATTTAGCAATGCCCTCTCCATCAAAGTTCATGATCACAACAACTAGCTCTTCAACACCCAATCTCTCCTCAATGGACACCTCTGGTTTCTCCTCAACAATATAGTTCAAAACGGATACTAACTTAAGATCACTTTGATGCTTAATTGATTTGCCGAGATTAAAAGTCACCTCTTTATTGTTTAATCGGAATTTTATCTGCCCACTTTCCATGTCAACTATAGCACGCCTAGTAGCAAGGAATGGTCTCCCTAGAATGATGAGTTCTTCAAAGTCAACCTCATAGTCTAGTATCACAAAATCCACCAGAAATATGAACGCCTCAACTTTCACAAGGACATCTTGTAGCATCCCAATTAGTTTCTTCACAGTTCAATCATCCATAAGTACCAGCATTGCATTCAATTTGTAGGCTCCTAAGCTCAACTTCTTGTAAACAGACAGCGACATCAGATTTTTGCTAGCACCCAAGTCACATAGGGCCTTATCAAAATGTAACATACCAATGGTACATGGGATGGAAAAAAACTCAGAGATCCTCTTTATTTTTCACTAAAGATCTATTACCAATGGTAGTACAGTGCTGCAACATATGATCACCTTCGAAATTGACAACCCTCTTTTTAGTCACAAGATCTTTCATGATTTTAGCATAACCGGACATTTGTTCTAGAACTTCAATCAAAGGAATATTTATCAATAATTGCTTCAACATGGATCTTAAACTTCAATACTTTCCTTCTTTAATCTTCTTAACCAATATTTATGGGAAGGGAGATGGAGGTCTCGACATTGAGATGATCTTTTGAGTAACCTCAACCTCCTTCTCATTCTGATCCTTGGGCTTTTCCAATACGTCAACTTCATCTTCTTCCAGGTCTTTTATACTTTCCACTATAGTCGGCATAGTAGGGTCAATAGTCTACTTTCCACCCCTAGTAGTAACTGCCATACAATGTCCGTCATTCTCCAGATTCTGAATAATATTGCTAGGAAGTCTTCCTTGTTGATTTGGATTTGCACTTTAAGATAACTGGCTCAACGGATGCTTAATCTATTTAATAGACACTGCTGTGACTCAACTTTTTTCCCAATGCCCGATAAATAAGTACACATCTCTTTCACATTGTCATTAGTTGGCTCAAACCTTTTCATCATACCCTCAATGTGATTCAAACTCGATCCTCCATCTCGATTCCCTGGTGGAACATAAGGGCCACTCTTATCATTTCTATTATTATACCCACTTCTATTGTAGTAGTTGTCACGATTATAGTTCCCATCACGTATATAGTTCCCTTTACAAGTATAGTTATTGTAGTTCCGACCTTGATTTCCTTGACCTTAGTTCCAATTATCTTGATTGGATGCTTGGTCATTCAATCGGAAATTCCCTGTCTAATCATTTGCAAGATTCACATCCTCCTCATAGATATACTCATCTGTCATGGTGCTCTAGTCTGATCGTTCACTGCATTTACTTTCTCAGCACTTCAAGTCATGTGTTTTAATACCAGGCTAACCTCTATCCTCAACTGTTCCAACCCCTCGTGAATATCATCATGAGACTGATTTTGTGTTGCTTGTATCGAAAAAGTGCTCTTTGCTGTAGCTGAATTTCTAGTGCCCCATGCATTATTATTATTGGATATCTTTTCATGTTTCTCAGCAATCTCCTAAAATGTATTAGCCCCATAAGAACCCCTTGGAATAGTATCCAACACAACTTTACCATTGTCATCTAACCCTCAATAGAAGTACTCCTTCAGTGACTCATCATCAATGTGGTGGTTTGGTATACTTCTTATGAACCCCATAAATCTATCCTAAGAATAACTAACCAACTCTAGATATAAAGCGATAAAGTTATTAAGTTTATCTTTGAGCTTCAACTTCTTGACAATGGAAAGTACTTAGGAACACCCTATGCAACTCCGTCCATGTTGTCATTGAGTTATATAGGAGCTCAAATAGCCACATGGTAACATCTCCTATTAGGAATAATGGGAACGCACGTAAGCTGATCGCATCCATATCTAAATCTGACCTGCTCACACTTCAGATGGCAAACCATGGAAAAACCCTCTAGATGAAAGCATTTGCATTAGACTGCTAGTAACTACAAACATGAGTCCAAATGGTAGTGGGTGAACAACTATGGCATCCGTTTTATCCCACAACATTATGATCAACCCTATAATTATCACGCACATAGGGTGCTTGCTGATTTTGCACTCTTTCAACATTGTCAAAATGAGGGTTATTGTCAAGACCCAGGGGTACTCCATAGATGTAACAAGGCATATAAGACCCCAAGTGGCCTCATACAAGCCACTTAACATATCATAACATAAATTAATAGAAATGAGCGGAAATTTAAAACTTTTCAATACAATCGAAGTCTTTATAAAACAAAGCGGAAGTCTAATAACATTGTCTCAAACCATCTAAACATGAATAATAAATCTTGGGACATAGCCCATACAATAGTCCAAAACGTAAAGGGAAGACATAACCGAAAGTGGTGATCACATCCTCGAATCCAATGAGGACTCACCAAATCTTCACTCCTTGATCAACAAAGAAGCTAGCCACGAGTGTGAGAATCTATGTCACCAGACCCTACATTTGATAAGAATGTAGGCAAAGTATGCGTTAGTACAATCATGCACTAAATATGATAGCTAGCATAAACAATATAAACATCATGGTTAATTAATATAAACCATAAGTATAATCAATGCACACAAATCAACATCATAATAAGAAAGGAATACTTCTCAAGCAACCTTATTCATCCATAATCAAGACTTGGGTCATCCGCCTGTAGTCAAGCTTACCACATGGAATGCATCTCTAGCAATAATCCACATTATTCATTCTTTACATCATAGTCTCATTGTTCATACTTACTTTTAAAGACACGGGGATTCACCTGTTTGCCTAACTTATAAAGACTATTGGGTGCTTTCGTTGCTTAAAGACTAATGTGTACTCACCTCTTGCCTTACTTAATTTTAAATTGCGGGTACTCGCCTACACAACCTCATCACATGAATGCGGGTACTCACCTCCACATCATGCATCATATAATGCGGGTACTCGCCTCCACACTATGTCATAGGGATCATGGTTATTTTTCTTCCATGTCCATTAGATATCATTAGAACATGGGGAACCACCTCTTGTTCAATTCTAATGAATAGGGGAATTGACTCATATCCTTCATATGAAAGTCAAAGGTAGTCGCCTTTAGCCTCATCAATTACATAGTCTTTTAGTCTAGATTCATTTTAGGTGAGCAATCCTTTCAACCTAGAATCATTCATGTGAGAAAGACTTTCACATTCATTCATTCATAATTAGCAATTCATGTAGGAAGTATCCCTTTCACAACAATGACATCAATTACTAACAATTCATACCCTAAGATTCACTCTCAAAGACCTAGGTTTCATGATCATCATATTAGCTTCATTCTCAAGAAATTCTAATAATAATTCATCAATCCTATCAGGATTTATCAAAACCCACAAAGTTTCTCTTCATGGCATCTACCCAATTATATCAATTCTAGGTTAGAATCATGGGATAGGATACAAGTAATTTCATTCTAAAAATATGTAATTATACTAATTCTATCATAAACAATCATAACCCACTCAATTTGATCCATAATCAACATAACCCACAACAATTAAAGAAACCCTAGCTAGACTTGGGGAGTTCTTCATCAATTGGGGGAATTCTATGGGACTACATGGATGGAAGATGTCCATGGATGAAGAGAAATCATACATTTATTAAAATGCCCTCAAAAGCTTGCTAATTGGAATCTTGATCTTGATCTTGACCTAGCTTCCTCTTCTTCATTTTTCTTCTTTTTTCTTCCAACTTCTAGAGAGAGAATATTTGAGAGGAGTTTTGGGAATTCTTTTGAGTGATTTGCGAGAATGAATTGAATGAGGGGTTTTGGGGGTTAAAAAATGCTTATATAGGTGTTTTAGACTTAGGCAAAATGACACCGCTTTGATTTAATTAAAACTAGAAAATACCCATAAGTTCGTGAAATTGTTCCCAGGCCTGACGCACGAGACACTGACCCATGGACCGTGGATGGACCCGTGGCTCATCCTGGACAGGCGTGAATCATGGTCAGAGACTTTTTGGCCAACCACGGTTCCCCATCCATGGACCGTGGACCCATCCATGGGGGGCAGTTTTCCTAGGCCTTCTTCGTGGGTTCTAGGTTGGTCCTTGTAAGATGGTACCTTGGAATCCTACCAAGCTATACCCTCTATTTAGGTTTGGGATGTTATAGTTATCCTGGACGTTTCTAGGCACTCCCACTACTTTCGGAAGTTGGAGTCCAACAACATCCCCATGACCCTCTCCGATTGGATGATCATTTAGTCCTTTATTTTTACCTCTTACAACCATTCTTCACAGATTTCTTCTTAATTCAGGATCGTAGGGGGTCATGCGATTGCCTTGACTCCATGTACTTGGCATACACTGAAAATAAGACATACAGAAAACAAAAACAAAACAAACATAAATCAAGAAATAATTGACTAAAGTGCAATAATGAAATTAGTCTAATCTAAAAACCTTATTTCGTGGCAGCGGCGCCAAAAATTGATACGCCCAAATTACACCTCCCTAAAGAAGCATAAGCAATTGTTGTCAAATAAAGAACCTAGTTGAGGCTAGGGTCGATCCCACGAGGAATATGATCTAGACTCAGGCTAATTTACTGTTGATTATATGTTTAGTCCGATTACTTCCGTAAAAAGGAGGAATCTGTAGCATAAAATAACAATTGATTGATTTGTAGTAACAAGTAACAAGTAACATGATTCACAATTTTTAATATCAATATGAGATGAAACTAGGGCACATGTGTTCCCTAAAGTTCTTAACATAGTAATCCTAATAATAGTAACTCTTTCCTCGTGTTCAATATGCAAAGTTGGTAAGTTAGGTATCTCCTAAGTAATTGGTTGTCCAAGTAGGGAATTTCACAATGCAACTTGGTCGGTCTACGAGTGTATGCTTTACTAACCCTTATCCTTGACCTCAAATTAGCCCTCACTTATTTGGGTTAGGTTATTAGACGGTGTATTATCATGCTAAACCTTTGTTTCTTAATATCTTTATCATTCATTACTTCCTTGGTGGGGAAAGTAGGAAGGAGGTGAGTTCTAACGTTGCATACCGTTAAAAAGCATTCAAAACGAAGAGATGAACAATACATGAATAAACACTATTCTCGAATTGCTTCATTATTAGTTTTACATTGTTAATTACTCATGGTTCCCAAAACCCTAGTTGTGGATCTACTTACTCATGCTTGTGTGATCACAATTCATAATAGGGTTAATAGAATAAATAATGAACTTACAATTCGAATAAATGAAATCCATAATCTTGAATTGAAGAACAAAAGCAAATTTCATAAACCAACACTCCAAGAATTAAATGCCAAAAGTGTTTGCAAAATAACTCTCAAAGCCAAAAGAAAGTATCTCAAAAAGTCTAACAACCCAAAAATGAAAAAAATGCAACTAATATTTATATAAACTAAATCCTAAATAAGTAGGAAAAGGAAAGCTAAGGAAATTTGATTTAGCCAGTGTTGTCTATGGTTGGGGACCTACGACTTGTATATACTTCTAGGATTCATAGGTTTCCTCCGCCGATCAGTAGTTAGTCCATCATTTAGATAGTACTTTCTACGGGCATGATCTATGGCTCGTAGATCTTTGTACGACCCATCGTGTTCAGCCGTTATTTATGTACTGGAACTCATCCTCTCTGAACTTTTCTCACAGTGTACGACTTATCAAAGTGACTATGGCTTGTCAGTCTGGATCCGTCATTTTATAGATAGCTTCGTTTCTCAGAACTTCAATCCTGTGACTTACACCTATGGCTTGTAGTAGAGTTTACCGCTAGTAGGTCGAGTCATACTTCAACAAAAACTCGCTGCTGCTGCAACACTTTGTACTAACTACTCCGAAACCTATTTCCTACAAAATCCAAGAAAAAACACCATCACATTTACTAACAAAATGGCTAAGACTCATGCAAAACTCAAAGTTTAATACATCAAAAGTGACATAAATTCACGGTACATCACCCATTCTAAATCATTCACCTATATTCTAAAATTCCCTCCAAGTTCATCCCCAAAATCCTTTCTAAAGCTAAGGAAGAAGAAGCTAGGGTTTCATTTCAAGATCTTTCATTCTCCATATCTATTGGACCTTGATCACTAAAGTATGTTAATATTCACCTATGGAGTCCTTTCCTCCATAAGGTTCCCTAAGATATTCCAATTTACAAGTTAGATTCTCAATTCAAAGTTAGGGTTCTATCTTCATGGGTTCTTTTCTATTATGATTCAATTTGATTGTTTTCTATCTTTTAATGCATGAATTGAAGTAATTACATGTTTATTTCTATAGATATACATGTTTTTGAGAAGTTGATGTAAATGATTTGAGGATAATGATAACACTCAAATGTACTTCTTATAATCAATTAAAAGGGACAATAGTCGTGGTCAATAATAAACCCAATAAAGAGTCGGGTCAAATCCCATAGAGAATGGTATATCGTGGAGAATTCCAATTAAGAAATTTAGACTTTAAATTCAATCATTTGCACTAGTAAGACCAATTGGGTGGATAATTCCACCAATTTCATATATTGGCTTAGTCATCAATTATTGCAATTAAACTAAAGTATCGAATAAATCAAGCAATTGTAAGGAAACCCACTGTGGATTCAACTTCAATTTACCTAATTTAAACACTAAGTTGTAAAAACCCCAAAAGCCAGAAAAGTGTTATTCAAAGGTAAATTGTTCTTTCGCTTTACTCTTTACACACTCTCTTTTGGTATTTTCTATTCTATGATCTATATTTGATTTTTCTCTCCTTTGGGATATTTATGCTTTCTCAAAATTTGGTCCAAAATCCATTTACGCGACCAAATTAGCGACATTAGACGGGTTAACTGAAATTATTCGGCGAATCACCTTTTGCTTCACATCTCACCTTTTGTTGCTCTAGGATTCAGGTTTTTGAACCTCAGTTGGCGAACTCGTTTGAGTTATCCTTTCACATTCGGCTAACCGCCACGTAGTACCTTGGTTCACCTTTGGAGCATTTAATCTTTGATTTTCACACTTTCGCTTTGGGCGATGCTCATCAAGACCGCCTTTCTCATTCGACACATCATCTTCTCTACTGAAGTCCGCTGACCTGATTTAATAGACACAAGTTCTATGAACTGTCATTTTGGGTGAGGTCATTCTCAGTTGGCGATCCGCCCTTCTCATTAAGCGAGCAACAATGTGTAGTTCACACTTCTTTTTGGATTTTTGGCTATTCTTTCCAACATCAATCCTCGCCTTTTCCATTTTCCTTCATAGCTACAAATCATCAACATTTTATCAGAATATGACAAAGTTAGGCATTGAGGACATTATATATTGAGCTAAATGGACCTTAAATGAGTGCAAATTGACCACTCATCAACACCCCCAACTTAAATGTTTGCTTGTTCTCAGGTAAATTAAGAATAAAATAAGATCAACCATGGTGTATACAACGATACTAAATGAGAGCTAACATGCAAGTGCCTTAGGAAGACTACTCTCAATAACATGTTACCCTCAATCATGATCGAAAAGCTTCAAATGATGACTAACTAGTCTCAACACAAGCTCAAGCTAACTTTAGCTTCTTGTATAATGCAAGAACATATTTCAACAAATGCATTCAAGTGCGCTCACATCAAGAACGATTCCATGCTCTCCTAAAGCAAATCAACAAAGGTATAAGGAATCAATGCAACTCTCACTCTCTCAAAAGAGAAACACATGCAAGCTTTATCCCATAAATATGTCCATATTTTCCGATCATAACATAACCTAGTACATTCAAGATCTCGAGGGTCTTTTAGGCCTTTAATGAGAGTGAGGGTTAAGATATGGTCAATTTGGATTGGACTTTACCTTTTCAAAGCATTGCTACAATCATCCTCACCTCTTCTCAAGTTCTTTTCCTTCCTTTCCATTTGAGTACTCAAACTTTGACTTGTCACTCAATTTGCTTGGAATCCCCTTCATTTCATTCATTTTTCTTTTTATTTTTCATTTTTTTCAAAGCATTTCCACCCCAAGGATATTTTTGTAAGGATGGGTTACTTCTTTTTGTAACACTTTCAAAGTTAAGTCTCATTTCATCTTTCTTCACCCTTCACTTGGATTTCATTCTTTGTTTCCACACCTACAACATAGGCTTTTGGCCTATGTTGGCTATCCAATAATAACAATGCTTCAAAAAGGATTTTTGGTGAGAAGATAGGGACAATTTTTGTTCAAGAGGATTTATTTTGGTTTTTGCACACAAATAGGTTAGGCTCAAATGGTGCCAAAATGGATTCACATCCTCACAAGGTAGTCACAAAGGATTATGGGCAATTTAGTTGCCTCGTTAAATTGTTGCCAAGATCATGTCTCATTCACCAAGATTCAACCAATTCGATTAACAAGGCACATTTTAGAACTCCACATGTATGCTTTCAAGTAAGACCTCACCACACATGGAACTTCAAAATGCACTTATTTTGCCTATCCCCAAAAGATAAAAAACGTATCTGTGATGTTCATTGCAAGACTCTCATCAAAATATAGCTAGTAAGTAAATGATTCAAAGAGACCACTCAAAAGTGCAACCACATTGTTTTCATTCTCGTAATACCAACACTATACATCATACTCATCATGAGTACCATTCAAGACTTCGATATTGAACTCAATTGATCTTTAAATTGTTATCAATGAAAACTTCAAGCATTTCACGATTTTAAACTCACGGGGGGGTCGCAAAAGTAGGAGAGAATGAAATATAAATAAAAGACAAACATTAACCCAAAAGAGAATTATAATATAAACAAAAGTAATAATACAATTATTCAAAACTTGAAATAAAAAAATACAATTTAAAAGGGGAATATTGGCTCAAAGGCTCTCAGCCCACCAAAAAAAAAGTAATGTAGTGTCCTCAATGAAATGGAAACAAAAGTACTGGAGGGTAAGATACAGAAGCCCCCCGATAGGGTATGCCTATGGAGCACTCTCATTTGAAGTCTTAGTTGGGGAAAATTTAAAATGGGCATCGATGTTCGACAATAAGATCACCGGAGGCAGTAGAGAAGGGTCATCTGGGGCATTAATGTCCGTCTCAACGGTTAGAGGGATGGGGTGTCTGAACTGACTACACTAGTGCCAACTGCTGAATTTCCCGAAGGGATCTCTCCGGGGTTGCTTGAAGAATGACCTCTTTGGTCTCTTGTATCACAGTGAAGGCCTTAGCAATCCCATAATCCTCCGTCCTCAACTCCTCCCCATCTGTCTCCTCGGCCAATTCATTCTCGACCCTCTCACTTTCATCATCCACAACATTAACACTCGTAGCAATCTCAGGCTGTTCAGGAGGACTATGCATAATACTCACCATCTCAGGTATAGAGGCAAGTTCATCTTGTAACACCTCAGACTAAGAAAATAGAAAATATAGCTTTCCAGAACCTGGTGTCAGAACCAATAAAAACCACCCACGGACCGTAGGTGGGGTCCCGTGGCTCAGTCCCAGACTTAAGGGAGTTCAGAATCTAAAGATGACACCTAGGGCCGTGAACCACAGTCTGTTGATTGACTAACGGGCAGTAAGATGGTTCCGTCATTGGGGTCAAGAGTTTGATGGTCTCTGATCCCACCCACGGTTGACCAGTACTATCGACGGTTGGACTTACGGACCATAGGTGAGGGTCAGCAGCCAATTAGAGGAAATTTGATGTTGGGTCAACTTCAAATGGTCATATCTTTTAGAACAAAATGAATTAGGTGGCCCATGACCTATCTAGTAAAAGATAATTGAATACTCTTTCCAACACCACCAAGTTTGCTAAAATCTAAGCTCGGAGTATAAAGTTATGATCATTTTAGTGAAGCCCTGTCGGGCAGAGCATGACCGATGAATCCTAACGATGGTTGGTAGGTCAAACCACGTTCTGGCAGTCCTATAGTAGGTGGCACTCGTTAGATTTAAGTGAGGGTCATTTTGGTCCTTTTTCCTATGCGTTGGGTACTTAAACTACACTGTTTGATGTCTAAACTACGTCATTTTACTCAGTTTAAGCCTAATAAATTAGTCAGGCATACGCAGAACCTTTATTCACCAAAAATATCCAAACTTAGAGCAAAAAGAAGAAGAAAGAGGCGCTAATTTCCCAAGAACAACTATAAGGTTTGCTTCAAGTTTCAGCCTTGAAATCAAAGGATATCTCTGTAGATTTCATCACCAGGTATGTGAGATTTCACTAGTGGGTTCCTTTCATCCACTAGATCCCTTGAATTTAGTCAGCTCATTGATTCTCCATATCTTGTTTAGACCTAGGGTTTCTAAAACCGTGGAATTTTGTTGTGGTTTAGCTATTGTAGTATCCTTAATCAAAATAACATGTTTTCTTGGAAAGGTTACTTAATTCGTGTATGAAACTCAAAACCCTAGTTTGTATAAATTCTCTTAGTTCATGAATTATACTTGCTAGGCCAGTTAAACAGATAATGATGATCCTAATTTCGAATGTCACATTATCAGTGCATAAATGTTGCATTCTCAGATTGCATGTCAGTATTTGAGCTATTCAGTATTTCAGTCACATTTTAGTCATATAGATATTCAATTGTGAGTGGACTTAGCTCCGATTTGGACTAGGGTTCAACGTACCCTCATAGTCCTAGAACTACATGCCCCATAAGAGTACAAGTCCCCTTTGTTGGGAATCAAATTTAGTTATCACACCAGTCATGCCTTTATACCCATGGAGAGGTATATTGGGTCCTCTCAATGGGGCGTATACATCAGACTCCACATTTAGCTCAAGTGGTTTATGTCAGTTAATAGTAGCTCCCACAGTCAGACTCTCAGTGCATTTGACAAGGTTTCCAGTATATACTTCAACATTTAGCTCAATATGTTATTGTAACACCCCTTAGTTTAGTATACCAACTAGGGCTAAGAATGAGGGAAACAAGACCCAAGGCTAGGGGCCAAGGGCCAGGGCCAAAGGGCCAGGGCCCAAGGGCCCAGGGCCCAGGGCCAAGGGCCCAAGGGCCAGGGCCCAAGGG
>JAJOOS010016620.1:0-19498 GCA_029582725.1 Solanum chiquidenum
CCCTTAAAAGTTTATAATTACAGAAATCCCTCAAATGGATACAATAATATAAGCGCTGATACATTAATCTGATGCGCGAGATACATTAATCGTTAAGTTAGATACATTACATTTTATACATGATACACTAATCTGATGTACATTTTATACATGATACACTAATCTGATGCGCGAGATACACTAATCTGATGCGCTGATACATTAATCTGATGCGCGAGATACACTAATCTGATGCGCGAAAATGAGGGATTTTGGAGATTTGTAAAACTTATAGGGGATAATGATAATAAGTAAACTAAAAGGTGGGATTTCTGTAATTTTTCCTAGATTTTTCAACATCAATCATATAATAATGTCTAAAATTTGGCAACGGCCTATGGGCATCTACAAACGGGCCAGCGCATGATAGTCCTTCCCAGGTCTCTCTCGTTTAGACTTTGGGCCTCAAAACGAATTTTGGGCTACTCCTATAAAGCCCATTACGTTACCTATCAAATTGGACCTACATTGCACATCCTCAAAGCTTTGCCCTTGCCGACTTGAACTATGAATATAATGTTCTTTAATTAGCCAATTTGAGTACAATTAAATTTGAGAAAAGAACACTTCGTACCTATTTTGGAAATTATTTACAAGTGATTACTCCATACTTTTATACCCCATTTTTAATTATTATTTTGTATTTACGGCTTGATACCATCAGAGTATCAAAAAAGAAGAAACAATATTGTTGGGTTTTATTTGCCCTGATTTATAAATAGATTTTTCTTTTATGAAAATGTTTTAATATTTTGACTAATCCTTTTCTTGTTGGAAAGGTTTATGACTCTATAAATATAGACTTGTTCCTTTCTAACTTAATCAACATTCACAATGTAGTGCTTGGATTTTGAGAGTTTAGGTTATGGGGGAGAATTTTGTGTACCTCCTTGTATTCCGAGTAAATTGGTTGAGGTTATTTCTCTCTATATTTTGTACTCTCATATTTATATAGTGGATTACTCATCTCCTTTGTGGATGTAGGTCCTTGACCGAACCACGTTAAATCTTTGTGTCTTTTGGTATATTTCTCGTTTGTCTTCTTACTCATGGTCTTTCGAGGTTTGCTTTGCTAGCTTCCGCATTACACCTAATTATTTTCGATCCTAACAAGTGGTATCAGAGTCATGATTCAATGATGTAGCCATGTTAGAGATGGGTGTTCATCTTGGTAAGTGTAGTTATAGCCGTAACATTTTTTACGGTAATGAAGATTTTTGTTGGAGAAATTATTTTAGAGAGGTTCTTCGTGTCGAGACGTAGATTTAATGGAAGATATTATGGAGAAGAGATGCAAGATTCTAAAGATTATGTGAAGAATGTGGACAAATTTATTTTGTCAGAAATTCAGGCCAAGGGGGAGATTTGTTAGGTTTTATTTGCCCTGATTTTGTACTATAAATAGGTTTTCCTTTTAGGAAAAAGTTGTAATATTTTGACTAGTCATTTTCTTGTAGGAAATGTGTTAGGACTCTATAAATATAGACTTGTTCCTTCTAACTTAATCAGCATTCACAATGTAGTCCTAGGGTTTTGAGAGTTGCGGTTATGGGGGAGAATTTTGTGTACCTCCTTGTATTCCGAGTGAAATGGTTGAGGTTGTTTCTCTTTATATTTTGTACTCTCATATATATTTATAGTGGATTGCTCTCCTTTGTGGACATAGGTCGATTGATCGAACCACGTTAAATCTTTGTCTCTTTTGGTGTATTTCTCGTTTGTTTTCTTACTCGTGGTCTTTCGAGGTTTGCTTTGCTAGCTTCCGCATTACACCTGCGTATTTCGATCCTAAAAATACTTCCGTAAAAATACTATCCAATCACTCCTAATAATAATATCAGAGTATAAATATCATCGATTATATAGATGTCATCAAAGTAATAATGAGTTACTATCTCAAAAAGTCACTCAACTTTATAAATTTATCTAGAAAAGTCATTGAACTTTATTTTATATCACAAAAATCATTCAACTTAACTCTTTATATCAATAAAAGCACTCAATTAAATTTATTATTAAAATAATTAATTAACTAAAAATTTCCCTTTTTCACCATAAATATATATACTAACAAATGAAGAACTAAATTATTGCAAAGAATTAAAGCAGCACATCAACTATATATAGTTATATACCTTGCTTTGATCTTAACTTGTCTATAGATCGGTAAGTATACCAGCGAAAGAAAACAGTATTATTGTCTATAGATCGGTAAGTATACCAGCGAAAGAAAACACTATAGATCTGTACGTTTTTTTTTTAAGTGTTTTATGATTTTATATTTTCTACTTAAAAAGTATTAAATTTATTTTTATAAATACTAGTTAAGTTAACCATATCAAAAATGAAATTATTTTTCTTGCTGTAATTAATGCTTTAGGCATTTTAAATTTTCTATTTAAAAGGTAATAAATTTACCATTATAAATTCTTAATGAGTTTTTAAAAATAAAATAAAATAAAATTGTGGAGTCCATGTTTACAATGACATAAGAAAAAAATATTTTGTCATATTAAAAAGAAATTAAAGACAAATTTAGTTGAGTGATTTTATTAATATAAACACTTAAGTTGAATGTCTTTATTATTGATATAAAATAAAGTTTAATAACTTTGTTAGATATATTTTTAAGGAATCTTTTGAGATATTAACTCGAGTAATAATTAGGCGAAGGTTTTGTTAGAAAGGGTTGAATGATAACATGTCCGCCACGAAATAAAAGGCCGACAGCGAATATCTACCGTCGCCACTGGCCAGTCAATTATGAGTACATGTTATCGCTGATATTTGTAGATTGAATTCTTTTTTCTTTTTACTTTTTGCTGATGCTTTATTCTTTTCATTTTATTCTGTCTCCATTTTCATATTTTGCTTTCCCTTTTGGGTAATTATGTTCTTCTTTTCTTATTCACTGATAGCTTTATAAAGAAAAAAAAACGAAATTTATTGAAACTTGAGAGTTAAGTCTCTTATCTACGAAGCAAAAGTTGGTCAATACTGACATTAAAAAAAAAAGCTTAATAAAGTACACAAAAGAAAATACTAGATGAAGTTGATTAGTACTCCGTTCATTTCAAAATAAGTAAATTATTGAGACAATGTTGTTATTAGAATAAGTTGAACAACCATTTTTATTTATTTTTATTTTAGTTATTTTCAAATTATTTTTAAAATATAAATAATTCAAAGTAAAATGATAGTGTTTGCAACAAATTTTAAAGTGAAAGAAACATAGTTGTTTTCATCAAGATTGAGGGTACAATTTTGTTTCTCCCTTGATTCTACTCTTTTAAGATTTATCCATTATTCGAGGGCCGTTAGGCGTATTTCTCGAACTAGGATGATTTAAATTTGACCTCTATATGAATATTTCATGACTTTTGTGAAATCTTCGAGATCTTGATCTTTAAAAATACCCAAGAGTTTATGGGATATTTTGAGATGTTTTTAAGGGAATTTAATACTCTTTATATAGACATGAACTATGATTTAGGGTTGAGTAGCCTCCAAGAATTCTAATTGAAACTGAACACACCTTCTAGAGTCCCAATTCGAATTGAACACATCTTGTAGAGTCTACTAAATTTCAATATTGGTAGATTTACACAATTAATTCTTTTGAAATTATAATATAAACAAAGGACAAAAATATAAAAAAAAATCCTACAACTAACTTTCAACAATTAACTTATTTTTGAAATAAAGAAAGTATTATGCAAAAATAAAATTATATAATAAATGACATTACGGTATGGTAGGAAGTCATTAAACTTTTTAATGCTTTAAATAATACATAAATTCTAAATATGAGTGTGTCTCAACACCGTACCACCAATGAAACAATATTAAATATACTATTATAGGTAAAGATTAACTTTGTTGTAGCATTATAATCTAACTTCTAAATGGGGTTTACTCAGCGAGTCATTACATACAAGATTATCTTTATTTTCTCATTTTATGGTAAATAAAAATCTAACAAATAAATTGAAATCGAAAAAAATAGTACGTACTAATAAATAAAGTTTAGAAAAGGATGAGTTGGTGTAGAAATTTAGCAATTGAAAGAAGAGAGACCTCGTGAATCACGGTGAAATTCACAAGGTTGTCATTTTATTGTATTGTTAGTTGATTCATCATATATTTATGAATTGGGCCCTCAGTTTATTGTGCATGCTTTTATGCTACAAATAGGCTAACACGTGCCATCCTCTATGTATTCTATACCTAACTTATGTTTCTATTTAATCACGCAACTATCAACGCAAATATTGCTGGACCGTATAAAGGTTAAATATAACTTTTATTATGTAGTTATACCTCTAAAATTTGAAATTTCATAATATTAATTAATTTTTAGATATGATGGAGAGGTATAGAGATAGATCGAAGAAATATTGGAGAGTGATAATTGGATATTATATGATGTATTTTTAGCCTACTCAATAGGGATGACAATGGGGTGGGTTGAGCTTAATCCGTAAAGTTTTTAATCCGCCCCGCTCAACATAACATTTTTTTTCATTTTCAACCTGCCCCACCCCTCCATGTATAGACCTGTTCCGCATGAACCCGCTCCACATATTTTTTTAATATTTTTTTTTTCTAGTTAAGTTTGATACCAAAAATAAATTCATTTTTCCATTAAGTTGTATTTATTTAATAGGATAGTGACTTAAAATTTTATTTTTTAGAGGTTAATTGAAAAACATGTAAGAAATTAAATTATTTTTTATTGAATCATTTTCATTTACTATCTTGAATATTTTAGTAGCTTTAAACAAATTATCATAATAAATAATGTTCTATCACTCTTATAACATGTAAAAAATTAAAATTAAATTTAAACCCACATAAAATCACATATACCCGCAACCAGCCCCGCCCCACATAAAATTTAAAAAAATCCACTTCAACCCGCCCCGTATCCCACCCGCGCCTCACTATCTTAAACCCGCCCCGCATAGCCTTAAGCCCGTCCCACTCCACATTCGCCCCGCCCCATTGCCTTCCCTGCTACTCAAAACATAATCATAGAAAGAGATTTGAAGTTAGTAAATTAAGATGGAAGATTAATAGTTAGGCGGATGTTGTTTCGCTTTCCTTACATATTAGGCTCAGTCTGGCACCCACACTTGTTTTTCATTTAGTCATAGTAGTATTAACATTTTTTACGTAGTTTCTTATCTTACCATTTATGTTGCTATAATTACTGTTTTGTGATATTGTTATAGTATGACTTTGTTGTTGTTAATGTTTTCTGTGTATGCTAGTTTTGTGATGCTTTTTTTAGTACATGTTTCATATTTTATTTTATTTTTGTATATTTTTTTTATTTGTATTTATGTTGGGTTCTTTTTGAGACAATATCTCTTTTTTAGTTTTTCTGTAAAATAAGAAAACGATTTATATACACCCTATGCTCTCCAAATCTCATAATGTGAAATATTTTGTTCATATTATAATGGTTATAATTCATGTAACGCTAAGTCTTTCATTTTCGTCACGACCGAACAAGTGGAGGCCAATTTTGATAATCGTCCAAATTTCAGAAATTGAGGATCACAATCCATGCTACTCCTATTTTTAATTTATAAAATTCTAATATTAGATGTGGTGCAGGTGCTACGTCGACAATTTTAATTTCATAATAATTCCGACATGGTACACTATTTACCATATTTTATAGTAAAACTTATCTGTGGATGCCAATTGTTGTCCTGTTGTAGCATTATTGCAATCATATTAATTAGAACAATATTGGTCCACCTTCACTTCTTATCTACAAACGGAAAAAGACATAAAGAGAAATCACCACTTCTCCTGTTTCCTCCTTTGGCTAATCAAATCATATTTTCCTTCATCAAACATTTTAAGTAAACCAGATTCAATTAAGAGTATCGTAAAAGATACAATTTTATACATCGCAATTATTAAGTATGTTTTATTGACTATATTTTCAAAATTATTAAAATGTTATATCAAGTTGAATCGTCATGCTAAGGCGTGACGTGTTGACTAGATTTTTAAGCTGATCAAATTTAAACCCCATTAATGAAAATGAGCTTTTATATTTTATTTATTTATGTTCGAACTAAAAATCAAAACAATTTATTATACTTAAAGTTGCGTAATATTTGATACCTTTATTCCACTTTTTCCGCATAAATTGGGGTCAGAGACATAAGCTAATCTCGTCAACAAGTCCCCAACTTTCTTAGCGACAAAATCATATCTAAAATTCCTTAAACATTTATTTAAAAAGTAAAATAAAATAAAACAATTACCCTAACCTTAATATTTTATTCAGATACCATCAATGATGTAGTAAATGAGATTGTTTCTTTCTTAATTAAAGATTTCGGGAGCTAGTTGGATATGAATTTTTTTTTTTTTTTTTTTGAATAAGGATCGCTTTCTTGTGAACAAGATCCTATGTGACGCAAATTTGAAAATAGTCAGGCTCTATTATAAATACTAAACATTATAGGAAAACAAAAAAAAAAGAATATTTTATTGAGATTAAAAAATTATGAATAACGGTCCTAAAAGGACAATAATCCCTTCTATAACACACCAACTTTAATTGTCAGTAATCTACACTTCACACTTTACTCTCTCTTTTCAAACCCTACTCACTCTGTTTTCCTCTCATGGCTTCGCTTCTTCTTCTAACACTCTTCCTCTGTTTCACCTTCACTGCAATACCCTTTTTCTCGCCGGTTTCAGCTGAACCGGAAGCTAAAACTTACATATTCCGAGTCGACAGCTTCTCTAAACCGGCGGTTTTCCCCACCCATTACCACTGGTACAGCTCTGAGTTCACTGAACCGGTGAACATCCTCCATGTTTATGACAATGTTTTTCATGGATTTTCAGCTTCGTTGAGTCCTTCTCAAGCTGCTTCAGTACTTCAACATCCTTCAATTCTTGCGACTTTTGAGGATCGTCGGAGGCAACTTCATACTACAAGGTCACCGCAGTTTCTCGGGTTAAGAAACCAGAAGGGATTATGGTCGGAGTCGGATTATGGTTCTGATGTTATTGTTGGGGTTCTTGATACCGGTATTTGGCCGGAGCGTCGGAGTTTTTCCGATCTGAATCTGGGTCCTGTTCCTACACGTTGGAAAGGGGTTTGCGAAACGGGAGCTAAGTTTACTTCTCGGAATTGCAATCGGAAGATTATCGGTGCTCGATTTTTCTCTAAAGGTCATGAAGCTGCCCCTGGATTTGGTCCAATTGGTGGGGGAATCAATGATACCGTTGAGTTCCGATCACCCAGAGACGCTGATGGTCATGGCACCCATACGGCTTCTACAGCTGCTGGGAGGCATGCTTTTCGAGCTAGCATGTCTGGTTATGCATCGGGTATTGCTAAAGGTGTTGCCCCAAAAGCTCGATTAGCTGTTTATAAAGTTTGCTGGAAGAATTCTGGTTGCTTTGATTCCGATATCCTTGCGGCGTTTGATGCTGCTGTTTCCGATGGGGTTGATGTCATTTCCATCTCAATTGGAGGTGGTGATGGAATCTCTTCACCTTACTATCTCGATCCAATTGCTATCGGAGCTTATGGTGCTGTTGCTAGGGGTGTATTTGTGTCTTCATCAGCTGGAAATGATGGACCTAATGGAATGTCAGTCACTAACTTGGCACCGTGGCTGACTACTGTTGGAGCTGGCACAATTGATAGGAATTTCCCCGCAGAGGTAATTCTCGGTGACGGAAGGAAGCTTTCCGGTGTATCATTATACGCCGGAAAGCCACTTAATGGGAAAATGTATTCCATAGTGTACCCTGGGAAGTCAGGTGTGCTCTCTGCTTCACTCTGTATGGAAAATTCACTTGATCCTCATTTAGTTAGAGGTAAGATAGTGATCTGTGATCGCGGTAGCAATCCTCGTGTTGCTAAAGGATTAGTTGTGAGTAAAGCTGGTGGTGTTGGAATGATCCTCACAAATGGAGTATCAAATGGTGAAGGTCTTGTTGGTGATGCTCATATGATACCAACTTGTGCTGTTGGTGCTAATGAAGGTGATGCAATTAAAGCATATATATCAAAGAATCCAACTGCAGCTGCAACAATCAATTTCCATGGAACTATAATTGGAGTGAAACCGGCTCCAGTTGTCGCATCATTTTCCGGTAGAGGACCCAATGGTCTCAACCCAGAAATCCTAAAACCGGACCTTATAGTACCTGGGGTTAACATTTTAGCTGCATGGACTGATGCAGTTGGTCCAACTGGCTTAGATTTGGATCATCGAAAAGCAGAGTTCAATATACTTTCAGGCACTTCAATGGCTTGTCCTCATGTAAGTGGTGCAGCAGCATTGCTCAAATCTGCTCACCCTGATTGGAGTCCAGCAGCAATACGATCTGCAATGATGACCACAGCTAACCTCGTCGACAACAGGCTGCTACCAATGACCGATGAAGCCACCGGAAAACCAGCTACACCATACGATTATGGTGCAGGACACTTAAATCTTGATCTTGCATTAGACCCCGGGCTAGTATACGATCTAGCAAACCAAGACTACGTAAGCTTTTTATGTGCAATCGAATACGGCCCCAAGACAATTCAAGTGATCACTAAATCACCGGTGAGTTGTCCGATGAGGAAACCATTGCCGGAGAATTTGAACTATCCATCAATAGCAGCACTGTTTTCAACCGCAACAAAAGGGGTATCAAGCAAGACATTCTTCAGAACAGTGACGAACGTAGGCGACGCAAATGCAGTGTACAGAGTGAAAATTGAGGCACCGAAAGGGGTGACCGTGAGTGTAAAGCCGGCGAAATTGGGATTCTCGGAGAAGACAAGGAAATTGAGTTACTATGTAACAATCACAGTGGACAGTAAGAATCTGGTGTTGAATGATTCGGGTGCAGTTTTCGGGTCACTTTCTTGGGTTGATGGAAAGCATGTGGTTCGGAGCCCCATTGTGGTAACCCAAATGAGTCCATTGTAAATAGTAAACTAATCTTGATCCTGTTTGTTTAATCAAGATTTATGGGTGATAATTATGGACAGATGTGCTAATCACAGTCGCAGAGCACATTAAACAAGTAGATTCTACACTTTTTAGAGTGGTTTTAAGTTTTTAACCTTAGTTTATTTTGGCTTTAGGGGTTAGAAAAAGCCTAGAACCCAGGGTCAAAATATGGGGTTTTGTTTTTAATTTTTTAAATTAAGTTTTTCTATTTCTTTTTTTGTTTGTTTTCTTCTCTGTTAAGTGATCAATAGTGGTTTCTTTTGACTTTAATTTTTGCTTTCCAATTGGCAAAATATATGATCAATTTAAGCTTTAATGAAAGATCAAGTTCTTTATTATGACATTGTGGTCAACCTACATTTTAAAAATACTATATTTTTTAGAGGTAATGGTAAATTGTATAAGTAATCAATTAATTGAGCTATTATGACTTTTCGGTAAACACACTCAATGAGGTCAAGTGGTGAAAAAAATCCATTCACTCAACGAACTAAAACCTAAAAGACTGAGCAATTGTGCAAATGTTCATGTAAAAATAAAAGGTAGTAGTTGGGTGAATTTTTTTTCTTATAGATAAACTTAAAGCCAAAAAATTAAAGAGTTGGTTGAAATAATGTCTCACTTGTGCAATAAATTAAAGTGGGACAAAAAAAGTGGACTAAGAATAGGAAAAATGAAACATGTGGACCTCCCTTAATTACTTTAATGATAGACATTTTAGCCCCAGCTCAATTATTTGTTTCCCTGTATCTTGAAACAATATAATGGATATATATAGGTAAAGAACAAATCTTGCACCTTTAAAGAATACACTAGATAACAAACTTTAGCAGTACGTCAAAGTGAAAATTTTACGATGATTAAATCTTACACTTTTTATATATATATTACGCCCAATAATGTTGTAGTAGCATTTATTTGAGAGGAACACTTTGTGATTTACTATTATTATAGAGGAAAACTATGCATCTGACAATTCACTTTTCTAAACTATATTAGTCGAGGATCTTTGAAAAATAATTTTTCTAGATAAGAATAAATTTGTGTATACTCTACCTTTCTCAAATTTTGCTTATAGTTTACACTTGGTTTGTTGTTGTTGACTGTGTTTTTGGGTAATGCTAATTGAAGAAAGAGTTGGTTAATTAATTAATGAGATAAATAATGTTTTGGAGTATTAATAGATGATTCATGACCTTGTACCCAAAAAATTATATATGATTTAAGCTGTCGACTCGACTTTAATTATGATGCAAACTTTACTTAATTCTATGGTTAACTCTCAACTCGTATTTAACACTTGCCTTTCTTCCTCAGTAACATGACTCAAAGTAGATTGATTAGTTCATCTAATTTTTGTTGTAATTAATTGCTCATATTTCTTAAGTTTTTAAAAAATAAAATTTACAGCTTAAAATCTACATAAATAAAGTATTATCAGAAAGGAGAAATGATCAAACTTGCTTCTCTGCTATGGAAAAAATAAATGATCTACTTAACCATTTGTTATATAATACCCTATATTAATTGAAGCGATTCAAACATAACCCTCCTTTGTTAGGGATGTACAAAATAGACTTCCAAAATATGACATTGACATTTTAGTAAAAGTGAACACTACATAATACATCACATCATTTGCCCTCCACCATCGCTATCAAAATAATATACTACGTATAAATCAGATGGATTGTGGTAGAATTTTAAATTTTGAACCTTAATCTTTAGGTCATTAATATGTCTTTGCACACCCCTAATAGCTAGACCCCTTAAGAAAAAACATATCAAAACAGATCGAGAAAATGATATTGCACTACGGTCCTAAACCATAAAAAGGAAATTAAGAAACAATTTATAATATTTGATGCTAAAATATTACTCTCCTACTTCTCATGCTCTATTTCAATAATTAACTATAGACACTTCAAAACAACCCAAAAAAAATAAACAAGTAATTTTACATTGAAGTGAATTAGCCAAGAAGGTGCAATTACTTTATAGTGGGTAGAGTTTAATTAACTAATGAAGTTGACAAAGAATTTAGTTGCTTCAAGTGTTCCCTAGCTGGATTACCAACATTTTAGGGCAATAGGGTTTAGTTGAGTGATTGTTCATTAAATTAAGCTTCTCTAATTTAATCTTTTGAGGAGTTTATTCAAAAATACAACTTTTCAAGAGTAATATTATAGAGTTTAATACAAACTATAGTTTCGTTCAGAAAATTACACTAATACAATTTATTTCAATTTTTTACTTTTTCATTAATTTAAGTAAAATATTATCTCTATGTGAATTGTAATATTTGAACATCGGAGTTCTATATAACATAAAAATTAGAAGTCGGTAATCGTTTTTATAATTTTACACATTTGTTACTTTTAGTCATAAAATTTGTTATAATTATTTTTAGTTAATATGGAGATCGCAGCACGGCGAGTAATAATAGAAATAGTAGTAAATTAAACAACTACCAATTCATCATTCGTATAATAACCACAGTTTAGGCGTGTAAAATGGGCTTTAAGTACAACTATCTCATGAGTTTTTATGGATTAAAAATCTGTAATCTGTTTTTTTTTGGACAAAAAATATATTCTTTAGTTACTTAAAAGTAAAAAGATAAAGAGAATAAACAAGGAGGAATTCCTTTCAATTGAAGCTAAAGGTAAAAAAGAGTACAAAATGGTGCCACATTCACTAATAGGAAGGATTTTATTTGGCTCATACTTCATCTTCTCTGGTTGGAAAATGTATGCTATTATGAATTCCTTTTCTATATACAGTTTTAATTTGAAGACTTGAATGATCGATATCCTTTCCTCATTTCTTTCGTGTTATTATATATATATAGGTTAAGAGGATCGTTTAAAAATCCCAGATATAAGGAAGACTTTACTTCCAAATTTGCTGGTCTTCTGAATATTTCTGAAGGATTTGGGGCAACAGATTCAACAAAATCAAATATTGTAAGTTCATCAATTCAACTCATTTTCTATGTAACGTTACATATATACATGAATTCTTCATTTTTCTTACATTCAAACAAATATCAATTCAGCATATTTTTTTTTATTTAATGACTTAGATCATGAGTCAATTTATATTTATTCTATATTAGGTTTCTTTCTTCGTAACGTCTTTTGCTGGTGAACAAGTAGTGGGTGGATTTCTAATCCTATTTGATAACCTAAGCTTAGGGATTATTTATTTGGTAAGGCTAGCTTTTCAATTTCCTTTATATCTATCATTTGCTGGTTTTATTTGATTTATTATACGTAAGTAAATCAATACTGCAGGGAGTGTACTTGCTAACATCCACTCCGATTTTATTTGATTTCTATCACTATAAAGTCGGAGAACCAGAATTCTTGCTTCTTCTCCAAGGTTTCCTACAGGTCAATCAATTTCTTTTATTTTTACATAAGTTGCTAATTAATGAAATCAACAATGTATTTTCTGTTTCTTTGCAGAATATGGCATTCTTTGGTGTGTTGCTAATTTTTGTGGAAATGAATACTACAAATGGAAGGAAGATGTTAGAATGGACGTTGGACCCAACTCAATTCCAAAATAATACTATACCAGTAAAGTCCACGATACAACATCGTCAACCACAAAATAAGTCGATGACACAATATGGTCGTGAAACTAATTCATATCCCCTCAAACATTTTTATTGCCCATGTCAAACATTTGCACCTTGCATAGATGTCAAGTAATGCCTTCTCAAGAGATAAATTTGTCTGTAGACCTTTTGTCTCAACAGATTCATGAATCCTCCTCCTTCCTAGCAATGCAACTGAATGATCCCCACAAGCTGGAATAATGCTACAAAAAGTTATACAGTGAGCTCAACTGCCTCATTAATTAGGCATAGAATTCTTAAATTTTGATGTTTATTGTGAAACAATATATGAATCAACTTTAAATCGCAAAATTGAGGGGTATATCAAACTATTTCTCATACTTTTAATGCAACCACTTCACTTAATCATAGTATATTAATAGCACTGCCTTAAATGTTCACTTCCAGTTATAAATAAATGTTTGTGATTATAAATATCTAAATCTCCAAAAAGATTAAAAAATTATTAGTCAGACAATGTTGAGGAATTGACAACTTGCACAGCAGTGCATTGAAGATAGTTACTGTTACATTGCCTTTTATATTGTTTGTTAATTAGTTACTTAATAGAATCAGTTAGTTAACCTAAACAGCGTGAACTCATTAGTTGGTTAGCTTTGATTATTTGTGTATAAATATCCCAGTGTACAGATGTAAACAATTCAATTGAAAATATCTGAAATATGCCATCTAGAATCTTCTCTGCAGTTCTTCATATTTCATCATTCTTCAAACAGTTTTCTACATATTTCATGGTAGATTTCAATCTCAACAGACAATAGTAGTAATTACATACTATTATGAACCATTTTTTCACGCCAACATAAGTATCACTCATGAATAGGTATTTATTTGTCGGTCCAAATTAATTTGGTTTGAATTTTTTTCTTGTTCAATATCAAACCAAATTGTTAGCTTTTCTAATAACTATTTAGCTTCATCAAGTAACCAATACTAAAAAAATAAAGTTACGCCATTATAAATTAAAGGAGATTAAAAAGAAAAGTTCAGAGGGCAAATATGGTTATTCTAAAAAAGAAAAACAGAAAGTAGACTTGGCGCTTAGTCGATGCGAGAAGACTAGAGGGATTGTTTCTCCCTTCTCTTCTACATACACAGTATATTGCTTCTTATTTATAGGAAATTGTGCAGGTAAAATTGATATTATGATAACAAGAGCAAGTGTCGCGGTGTAAATAATTTGATTTGTGATAATATGAGTTTATGTTGTGATGATAAGTATTGATATCGATATGTCGTGATATTTGGATCTAAAATTAGGCTTTGATAGTGCCAAATTCAGACATGCAAAGTTGAAGTTTGTAAACTTTCAGCCCCAAAAGTCCAAAGTTGGAGATTACCTAGCTCAACAACTGTCTGATCAATTCCACATAGCAACACCCCACAGGAACTAGAAGCAGCTATCTAATGTCATTTTTACATTTTGTATGTTGACCTCACAAAAGATATCCCAAACACTTTTTATATATATACATATGTAATGTCGATTTCCAATTATTTACTTATTTTCGAAAAATCCAATTCAGATAAAGTTGAAAATGTATTTGATCATAGATTTTCAAACTTAGTTTCATTTTTTTTGGGAAAAAAGATGATACGTGACTTAATTATATCCATAAGTTCTACAAACGTACCAACAAACATACTTGTTAATTATAATCATTTATCACAAAACCATATTCCATATACAAATGAGCTTAGACACAAAATTAATTATAAATACATTATTCTAAATTCATAACACAATATATGATCATATTTTCTTTTATATTCTTACAAAAATGTTATGTTTACTCCTCATTATTTTTTTAAATATATTTGTCCTTGGAATGTTACGTCCCATATCCCCACTCATTATCCTACTTGAATATAAATATTTATTCCACTTAAAATTTGTTCTCAATATAATTTGTCTACCCATTCAATATTATTGATTGATGTATTTTATTTATAATATACATATAAATTGATGTATAGTTTCAGATTCTAGGAAATAAGTAATTAATATTGAGTGTATAACATGAAAAAAAAATATGTTTTTAATATTGTGGACAAAATAAAATGAACGGTGAAAATAATAAGTATTCAAATTTCATAACTTTCATGTATGTATAACCATTACATCTCTGATGAAATTGATGGAGAAAAGTTGCATTACAAGACAAGAAAAACAGTGAGGTCTGAGGGATTTCTGGCGAGACCGTACAAAAGCAGTGTCTGCCACACCATTTAAGGGGCTAGGTCTAACTCTCTCTTTCGCCTGCAAACTGCGAATCAACACAAATTATACCACAATGTATCCGGATAATGCAGCAGGCGCTAGAGGAATCATTGCAACTGGTATAGGAATCGTCAAAAAATACAGATCTAACGGGAATGTGGCCCCTTGATAAAACAACATAACAGCCGCGCACACAACATAACAGCTTCGCTATCATTGTAGTAGTTTCCCTTGGAGCAAAATGGTCCAAGAACACCGAGATGTAGAACAATACCATCAAGTTATCGACAAAGAAAAAGTCACGTGCTATTTGTATAGAAGATGCGAGAATGTTATAATAAATACCATCCATGTTCTTGAAGGTATATACCTATCCTATCTTCTATTTGGTCTCGTAATAGAGAGAAACTCGCGGAAAATCAATAAGTATCACTCAATCTATATCATCAACCATGTGAGTTGTGACCAAAATAGCAATTGCGGATAGGGGTGAAACCCAAAAGCAGTAATGCCAACGAAAACCAAAACAAAAACTTGCAATGTTATGGCCTTCTTCATAGTTTAAGTAATAAGAGATGTTTGTCTTGATTGACAAGAAAGCCTGAAAAACAAAATGAACAAAAAACAAAAGTTAATTAGCCAAGAAGGTGCAATTTATAGAGGTGGAAGTGTATAGAGTTTAATTAACTACTGAGGTTGACAAAGAATTTTAGTTGCTTCTAGGGTTCTAAAGATTAATTAGCTGGATTACCAACATTTTAGGGCAATAACAGGATCATAACTATTAAATTAAATAATACTTATAGCATTTCTCCTTGTAATAAGGTGAAAACCTTTTCTCTTTTGTAATGTAGGATAAAATAGGACAATTCTAATTTCACAATATAATTGGGAAGTTTTTCTAGGAGTAATTTTATATAATACTTGGTAAAATTGAATGACCATATCTTTATATACGAAATTACTTCTTCTTTTTTTCCAAATTCCTTTCCTTTTGATTATATAAAATAGTTCAATGGCTAGTATATATAACAACATTTGTGTAAGAAAACATAGTTGGTGTATTAAAAAACCATACATTGCGTAATTCTTTTTTAAAATTAATTGTTTCCAAGAACACTCTCCACAAATATGATGGAAAAGATGTGGAAATTAAAAGGTTTTGAAAGACAATTGTATCTTTAATCATATACTAATGCATGTGTTGCTCCCCAGTATACACGCAAGTGTACGTGGTCGCGCAAGTAATATAGATTCTTTAAGAAATGAGTTATCGTTCCCAAGGGACTTGTGATCAATTTATATTCACTTAATTCTACAACTAAAAGTAAAAAGTAATCTTTTCAAGAGTTGATGGTTTATTGTTTATCTACTAATAATTATGCACTAATTGAAAATAACTAATTGTGAACGACTTTGATATAAGGTTTCAAGCAAGTTTAAAGCAATTCCAGGGCTGCAGCATATACTGAATATCATGTATCATATTATTGTCATAGAACTAATTTCAGTTGTCAAGTTACTGGTTTATAGGGTTAATTATATGAGTCGGGCTATACACCTCTCGTCGCCTACCCCAATTAGCTACCTAACTACATCGTAACCAAGCTAGTTGTTCGTCCGGGCGTCACTCCTGAACACAAATCACCTCGACTTAACGGGTCGATCAAGCTCTCTATATCCTCTGGTCTATCTAACCTCTCCTCTCTCGATTTTAAGGTTAAACAATAGATTTATCTCTAGATGGCCAGTCAAGAAATACTAAAACAAGAATATAAAAGTAACTTATAATGACAACCAATAATTAATTCATAAAGCCTTTAATAATAAACAATCCATTCGTAGCTACAGCCCCAGAACTAAGGCGTTTAGCTACTCATGCTATCAGAAAACAAGAAAATACAATAGTTCATGCAATTTCTGAAAAATAGAAGAGTTAAAGGATTAAAACCTATTACAAACTTGAAGTCTTGCTCTTGCACACTAAATCAAAAGTCGAACCCTTACTAATGAACCCTAGGGGTCTATTTATAATAATTAGAAAAACTAAGACCCAATCCTAAACCAACAAGGAGTCATATTTAGTTGTATTTTCGCTGAAAAAGTCGGCATCATGTTGGGGCGCCGCGCCAGAAGCTTACCGCTGAAGTTTTCTCCTTAGCGCGCCGCGCCTCTCAGAGCGCCTGAGAAAGGCCTCTAAATTTTAGGCCTTGGCGCGTCGCGCCTAGCAGTACGCCTGGCCTTGGGGCCTTCATCCTTTGGCCGCTTTTCATGCTCTTTTACATCTCTTTTCTTCAAGTTGACTCTAATTCCCTTGAGAGTTCCTGAAACAACTAATCATGTGTGTGAGTGTACAATCATCACAAGTTACACCAAAAATTAAGCTAATGACTAGAGATCATCCTTCAGTCTAATCGACTTATGGGCAAATATTGACAACTTGCCTAAGATCACCACCCCACACTTAGAACTTTGTTTGTCCTCAAACAATCTCTAGACTATCAACTCTTTTTCACAACCCTTGGACTTATCAACCCACCTCACAATCAACCAAACATTTTCAATCATGATCTTGTAGTTCACAATGGATGCAACAATTCACAAATTTACACCAAGTACAACACATGCTCAAAGAATGACCATTTTATTATTTTTTTCTGGGCTAATGCAAACTCATACAAACACATCAATTAGATAATCATATACATGCCATGAATGCCCTCACTTGTTCTTGTTTAGTAAAGCCTTTCACTCAAACAACTTGCAATATCAACAAGGCCTATTTTTCAAATAATCAACTCACCCTCACAAAAGAAGTTCTTACTTTTCTCAACATACCATAAGCTTGTCAATAGTGTATTATTACTTTCGCACATATTTCTCAAGGAATCAAGAGGACTTTCATTAGGTTGTAATGTCGGCTTAAGGTAAGGGAGGGAATATTTATGAATCATTTTAGTGACTACACCTCCCTAATGCACATATCATTATTTTGCCAACAATTTTCTTTATAGTTCTTCTTTCCTCCTAGTACACACTTCATGACTATTTACCCTTTTTGTTGCTCCATATTTTCCCTTTATTTCTTTTTCATCATATTTTTTTTTCATGCCTTTGCACTAGCCACCCAAACTCTAGATTTTTAACTTCCAAGTAAGGAGGGCCAATGTTTCGAGCATAATTCTAAATTAGTCACCCTCAATTTTAGTCAAGGTGCACATTGTCGCTAAGGACCAGGGCCAAAATAGAATTTCTTTTTTTCACAAAATGTAGCAATTCACCCTTAGCTATATCAACCAACATTTTTCAACCCTTCTTCTCAACATAGTGCATTAAGGATTTTTCATAGGATCAAAAGACTTGGTATCAAACAACGGATTTCAGCTTATCATGTGGTTTATCAATAAAAAAGGCTAAAGGCTCAATGGGGCTTCACTAGGGATGATTTCAATGATAGGAATACAAGTAGAGTTAAGAATTGGCTATTTCAAAGAAGCGCCTCAATCACATTCCTTAAGTCATACAAACTACTAATTCAACACACACAAGGCAAGTTCTAGATATCAATTTAAGAAAGAACCAATCAATTCTCACCACACATAGCATTATGACACATATAAGGATATCTCGATCAACATGCTCCTACAGCTTGCATTACGGTATCATTACACAATTAAGCCCATTTATTTTTATTTTGAGTCAAAACTAAGCACACATGCTTGTTACAAGGTCAACAATCTATTGCACTTTTCCACTTGTGACTACCCATGACGTTTGACTAACTTTTTCGGACATAGTTTCAAAAGGCCAACATTGGTTTCTCAATCCTACTCTTCTATGTGACTAATTTTCCCTTAAGACGGTCGTCATCCATCCATCACTGGGAACTGTCACTCATATGACGACTCTAAGACTCAATTAAGAAATAAACTAGTCCTAGTCGGTTCAAAGGGACAATACTCAGTAAAAGTACCGAAAATAAATTCTGAGGAACCCAAAATAAAAAAATTTAAAAATTTAACTAAAAGCTACCACTAGACTCGATAAAGCAGTAAACAACTATATACAACTGAGACATATTACCTCACCCCACATTTAAAATAAGCACTGTCCTCAGTGCACAATTAAAGCAAAGTATAGAGTTAGGAATGCTCCCTCGGGCCTCTAGGCCTCGTCGTCATCGCCATCGAACACCATCAAGGCACAATTAAGCTAATGACTAGAGATCATCCTTCAATCTAATCGACTTATGGGCAAATATTGACAACTTAGGCATATAAATATGCCTAAGATCAGCATGTATTAAAACCTCTTGTATTATTAAGACTATAATTTTCTATATATAAATTATACATAGCATAATATCACAGTATATCAAACAAAATATAAATAATACACAAAACTAGTAGATACATTATTTTTTCTAATACAACCTATCAAATAATCCCACTGAATCTCATCCTTCAATCCTAACTAAGTACAAAGAAACAAAAAAATTAGATATTTGCTTTCATCAACTCAACATGATCCTCACAAATTAGATATTTGCTTCTCATATTCACCAGTATTTGGCTATTAATGCTTATAACAATAATA
>JAJOOS010016621.1:0-24764 GCA_029582725.1 Solanum chiquidenum
AGATATCTTGTTTTGTTGATAAGTTGTAATTATGGTTTTCAGTACAATGTTGTACTGATTTTATTCGATACATACAAATGTTACCTTTCTCAAAAATAATCATATAAGATGGAATTGAAGTTTTGTTTGTACATGTAATTTGGATTCTTAAGTTGTAGTTTTTGCTGGTAAACATAAAATCCTCAAATTATCAAAATTGCCCAACTCTTTATACAATCTTACCAAATAAGCAAAAGTTCATAACAAGAGTATAATACATTATTACAAAGCTATTCTAAAAGAAAATACAACATTTATGATCGAACTTTAGTTCACTAAAATAGTAACAATTGAACTGAGTTCCCTAATGAGTTGTAGTGTATTACTCTTTCTTTGAGTTGTTTGTCGGTCAATATCATTAGTAAATATATCATGACGTTCATATTTCATGAAAATTTCATTACTCTAGTATTCTCGCAAAAAAATTTGTTGATACAAATGATTTTTTTTTCTTACAAAATATAAACTTGTGAGTCTATTTTATATGTGAAAATTGTGAAATTATGATTTGGCTTTTTTGAGAATTTGGGATTTCATCTCATGATATGAAATCGCATGTCCAAACGCTGATTTCATTCATGGTTTCAAATTACAAGATTAAATCTCATGTCCGAACACCTACTTAATATGGACGAGAGGGAGTATGTCATAAGAACATATTGTTGCTTATAGGTTTACCTGAAGTAACCTTTTCCTAAATTCTTGCTTCGCTTTTTGTACATTTCTGTTTCATATTAGTTGTCTACTTATCTTACAAGCTCATACAAAAGCTGGAAGAGGTGGTAGGTTATCACTTAAACTTAATATGAGTATGGATTTAATTAGCCTGTTGTTTTCTTTTGTTTCCTTTTTGACAGTTCAAAAAGATGAAACAAAAAGCATGGGCTCTGGATGGGAGCGTTTTGACTTTGATAAGGATGCCCCTTTGGATGACAACGAGATTGAAGGTTTGCTATTTGGTTGCTATTGCTTACATATGAACATTGTCAAATTGAATCCTTTTCCTTATCACTTGTAGTAGGATTCTTATTGTTGCTGCAATCAAGCAGTGCTAGAGTGTGTTTGGATGGGCTTAAAAACAGGTAAAAATAGCTTTTAAGCACTTTTAGCTTATGAATATGGTAATAGGGTGAACCATATAACTAAAATCAGATTCCAGGTGTCTTGCACTGCGCTAGTTAAAAGGATGGACTTCAATATTCTTCCTTTATTTCCGACTTGTATAGCTATTTGTTGCCTGCTAGAAATCCTCAATGTAATGGTGATTTCATCGGATGCAGAATTCCAATACACTAATGGTCAATGTGCATATAAGATGCAAACTAAAACAACATATAGGTTACGTAGCTTGTGTATGAAGGATTTGTTCATTTCATGAAATGTTCATATCTCAAGGAAGCATCTCAAGTTGGATGAGGTTTTCACTACAATAAAACAAATGTACTCTGGTTTGTTATAGCAAAGCTGGTTTATTACATGTATTACATATGAGTGATGTTTGCATGAAACTAAGGTGACTTTCTTACTGGGGCATAATGATATATTTATTTGTTTCTCATGAGGCACAATGTCGGAGCCATGATCTCGGTGAAGGGGTTCAAAGTATAAATTAAGAAGCAAATATGTGAAAATTATAAGATGAAAAATGGAGCGAGACATGGAGGGGATGCCTTGTCATGTCGTGTTTAGCTTCTTCCTACTTTTATGCTGCCTCATTGAGCCTTTTAGAATTCTTGTGTTCTTTATTTTCTTTTATTTTGCAGTATTTTACTTTAGTTTGAACTTTCTTTAAATTTTGAATTAGTGTCCATTCAATCATATGTTACTTTGAAAATCACTAAGCTTATTTACAAGGTGTAAGGATTGAGTTACTAATATTATATATAACTCAAATAACTTTATCTTGGTTTCCATCTCTTTATAATAGAATTGGAAAAAATAAGAAACAAATACTATGAAATTAAAGAAAGAAATTCAATTGAATAGATATTGTTAAAAAGATATTCACGACTTTCAAATTTCTTCATTTGATTAAATTAAATTTACCTTATTTTATATAAATTTTTGTCTAACTCAATTGCAAGTTTAAAAGCAATTCATTGTTTTTTAAATAGTTTCTTCCGGTTAGTACATGGAATGAGAGTTATGAAGAAACGAAGTGAGCAATAGCAATAAGAACAATAAAAGACAAAAATACAAAGAATGTGCCTACTATATTTAAACAAAGCCTAATTGAGAAGAAGAAATAACATAGAAGAGAAAAAAAAAAGAATATAGCTTCACATTGAGCCCAAAAGCAATGAGAAAATAATGAAAGAAAAAAAATAAGAGTTTCAGATTGCGCCCAAAAACAATGAGGGCTTTTTCATTGGGTTGGTATTCTGAGCTCAAAAGTTGAGCCCATCGCTTTGATAGAAAATGAGATATTTCTAGATGTTTTTTGTTTAATGGTTCTTTTTAAATATTATGTTTAGTATGTAAAGGAAAGGTAGTCCTTGTTTTATGGAATATGTTTTGTAACAAAGTCAATAGTGGTTGAATATGTATGGTCCTCTACTTACTTTGGAAAAGCTTGTGTAGATATATGTGTATGCTTTTTGAAATTTGATAATGAATGAAAAGAACTGTTGTTGAACCTAATCCTTTCTTTTTCTAGTTGCTAATACTAACAGTGGTATCAAGAGCCCTTCTTCTTGAGGGATCTGTGAAGGTGAGAGCTGAGCAGCAGTAACATGGCATCCAACGGCTTCTTGGGTGCAGGACCTCCTATGTTTACAGGAGAAAATTATCACATATGGGTGATAAAGATGAAGGCTTATCTCAAAGCGCTTAGTCTATGGAAAACAATTGAAAGTGAAGATGATCCTCTTCCACTTGGACCAAATCCAACAGTTGCACAAATGAAGATTTATGAAGATGCGAAGTCAAGGAAACCAAAGGCTCTCACCTGTCTTCATTCAGCACTTTCAGATGTGATTTTCACAAGAATAATGGCTTGTGAAACACCTAAAGAAGCATGGGAGAAGCTAAAAGAGGAGTTCGACGGAAGTGACAGAGTGAAGACTGTCAAACTCTTAACTCTCAAAAGAGAATTTGAGATGTTAAGGATGAAAGAAGGAGATACTATGAAAGAGTATTCTGCCAAACTTGTCGAGATTGTTAACAAAATAAGGTTGTTTGGTGAAACCTTTCTAGATTCAAAGGTGGTGGAGAAGATGATGATAAGCTTACCAACAAGGTTTGAGTCCACGATTTCAGCAATAGAAGAATCTTGTGATTTGAAGACTTTATCTGTGGCGGAACTGATCAGTAAGTTGCAAGCCCAAGAACAAAGATAAAGTATAAGAGATGAAGTAGCAGCAGAAGTGGCATTTCAAATAGCCTATGAAGGACAATAGAAGGATGGAAGGAAATAAAGTAGCAAAGGGAAAACCATGGAAGGAATCTTCAAAGAAAGGGAAGTTTCCACCTTGCAGCCACTGTTAAAGAACCAATCATCAAGAAAAAGACGGTTGGTTCAAAGGAAAGCCATCGATTCAATGTATATTCTGTAGAAAGATGGGTCATATTGAGAAAAATTGCAGGGCCAGGAAGAATCAACCACAACAAAACCATGTGCAGCATGCAAATTTTGTTGAAAAGTTTGAAAATAAAGAAGAAAGCTTGTTTATGGCTTCTCATGTAGAAAACACAGCCAACAAATCCTCATGGTTCATAGATAGTGGATGTACGAGTCATATGTCACACAATGAGCTCTTGTTTCACACACTTGACAAGTCATTCAAAGCTAAAGTTAGGATGGGAAATGGTGAAATGGTTGATGCACATGGAAAGGGTTCAGTTTCCTCTCAGACTACACAAGGTGCAAAGTTAATACATGATGTGTTGTATGTTCCTTGTTTAGCATGTAACTTGTTAAGTGTGGTGGCTCAAATGATGTCTAAAGGCTATTCCTTATTTTTTAAGGGCAAACATTGTTTGATCCTCGACTCTGAAGATAGTTTGATTGTTAAAGTAGAAATGGTGGATAAAACTTTTCCTTTAGATGGGAGGTTTGATAGTGCAAAATTTGCACGTAAGGATGAGTCATGGTTGTGGCACAAAAGATATGGTCATTTTAACTATGCTACGTTAAAGTCTATGTATGAAAAGGGCTTGACTAAGGATTTACCTGAGATTTCACTGTCTAAAGAAGTTTGTGAGTCATGTCAGATGGGTAAGGTACACAAATCATTTCCTAAAAATGTTACTCGGAGGGCAACTGAAAAACTTGAACTAGTTCACACTGATGTGTGTGGACATATGCGGACATCATCTTTGGGACACAATAAATATTTTGTGCTCTTTATTGATGACTTAACAAGGATGACTTGGGTGTACTTTCTGAGTAACAAGTCTCAAGTATTTTCAGTTTTCAAGAAAATTTAGAGCTTTTGCGGAAAGACAAAGTGGTTGTAAGCTAAAGATTTTGAGGTCGGACAATGGTGGTGAATACACTTCAAATGAGTTCAATAAGTATTGTGAAGATATGGGGATTGATCACAAGTTGATAAATGGAGTCTCGAATAGGAAGAACAGAAAAGTAGTTGAAATGGCTAGATGTTTGTTGCTGGAAAAGAAACTGCCACAAAGTTTTTGGGCAGAAGCTATTCATACTTCAGTATATTTGTTAAATAGGCTGCCAACAAAAGTTGTGGATGGAAAGACTCCTATTGAAGCATGGAGTGGAATACAGCCACCTGCCAAGCATCTAAAAGTTTTTGGTTCGATATGCTATTCTCATGTTCCTTCTGTCAAAGGAAGCAAACTTGAACCAAAAGGTGAATTGGGGATCTTTATTGGTTATTCATCCCAAGCCAAGGGTTATAGAGTTTTCAACTTGCAAACAAAAAGTATTTCAATTCGAAGAGATTTAGTCGTGGATGAGCATGCTTATTGGAAATGGGATAAGGAGCAAATTGAGAAAGATAATGCAGTTTTTCAGGACTTGAGTCCGCTGCCTGAAATCCAATCATTTGGGTTTGAAACTCTGGAAGAAGACGAAGAATCAGACGGGGAATCCTTACTTGATTCGCCAATTTTGAAGACAAGGTCCCTTTCCGAGATATATGAAAGATGCAATGTTGCAATCTCAGAACCAAATAGTTATCAAGAAGTATCAAGACATGAAGTTTGGATTGAAGCTATGAAGGAGGAGATTGGTATGATAGAAAAGAATGATACTTGGAAGTTGGTTGATAAACCCAAAAACAGAAATGTGATCGGGGTGAAGTGGGTTTATAGAACCAAACTTAATCTCGATAGCTCAGTTTATAAATACAAGGCAAGGCTTGTTGTGAAAGGTTACGCGCAAGTTGCAGGTCTGGATTTTGCAGACACGTTTGCACATGTTGCACGACATGATACAATAAGGTTGCTATTTGCTTTGGCAGCTCAGTCAAATTGGAAGCTGTATCATTTGGATGTGAAATCGGCATTCTTAAATGGACTGTTGCGGGAGGAGATCTATGTTGATCAACCAGAAAGATTTCAAGTTGCAGGAATGGAGGATAAAGTCTACCGACTTCATAAGGCATTGTATGGATTAAAGCAGGCTCCTCGAGCATGGTACAGTAAGATTGATGATCATCTCATTCATTTTGGCTTCAAGGGAAGTGAAAATGAAGCCACTTTATATGTGAAGAAGGCTAAAGGAGGAGATGTGTTTGTGGTGTCACTCTATGTTGATGATCTTCTGGTAACCGGAAGCAATGAAGCTATGGAGAATCAGTTCATGCAAGAAATGGAGACCAAGTTTGAAATGTCAGATTTGGGTGAAATGAGTTACTTTCTGGGAATGGAGATTCATCAAGCTACTGATGGAATCTTCATTTCTCAGAGAAAATATGCATGGGATGTTCTTAAAAGGTTCAATATGGAGAGGTGCAAGCCTGTACCGACCCCACTGGTTCACAATGAAAAGATTTTGAAGTTTGAAGGAGGTGACAGGGTTGATCCAACAGTTTATAGAAGTCTGATTGGTAGTTTGCTGTATTTGACAGCAACAAGACCCGATCTCATGTTCGCGGCAAGTCTACTGTCGAGGTTAATGCAAACTCCAAGTCCAGTTCATCTTGGTTTTGCTAAACGAATGTTGAGATATATCAAAGGAACTGCTGATTATGCAATTTGGTTTAAAAGGGAAGAGCAAGGACAACTGATGGGTTATTCGGATAGTAATTGGGCACGAAGCGTTGATGATATGAAAAACACTTCTGGATATGCTTTTACACTTGGTTCAGGCATGTTCTCATGGAATTCAAAGAAGCAAGAGGTGGTAGCTCAATCTTCTGCAGAAGCAGAATACATCGCCGCTGCTGGTGCAACTTATCAGGCTCTATGGTTAAGAAAGATTCTACGTGATCTGGAGCAAAATGACATTGAAACTACTGTCATTAAGGTTGACAAGAAGTCATCAATATCTATGGCCAAAAATCCAGTGCAACATGGTCGTAACAAGCATATAAATGCGAAGTTTCACGCTATCAGGCAAGCATAGAAGGATGGCGAAGTTAAACTTGTTCATTGCAGCTCAGATCAGCAGATTGCAGACATCATGACCAAGGCTCTTCCTAAGGGAAAATTTGAAGTTCTAAGGGCTAAGTTGGGAGTGTCCAAGAAAAATCTCAAGGAGGAGTGTTAGAAAATGAGATATTTCTAGATGTTTTTTGTTTAATTGTTCTTTTTAAATATTATGTTTAGTATGTAAAGAAAAGGTAGTCCTTGTTTTATGGAATATGTTTTGTAAGAAAGTCAATAGCGGTTGGATATGTATGGTCCTCTACTTACTTTGGAAAAGCTTGTGTAGATATATATGTGTATGCTTTTTGAAATGTGATAATGAATGAAAAGAACTGCGGTTGAACCTATCCTTTCTTCTTTCTAGTTTCTAATACTAACACGCTTAGCCTATGGGACTTTCCAAAGCAAAAAAAAGGGGGGAAATAGTGCACTTAGTGGGACTCGAACCAGAGCGTTAAAGAAAATTTGAATTCCCTGAGCTCCACATAGCTCCCTCCCTGATGGGGCACCTCCATTCTTGCTTATATCAATGTTTTTGTAGACAGAAAAGTTCCTTTATTTGCCGACACTGATACACTGTTGATTGCTTTAGCTGTAGAAGATGATGGTGCTTTAGTCAACCACATTGGTAAAAGCTTTCGGTTTTCTACGGTGGAGGTACACCTCTTTTTCTTTGTATCATTTCCTTCTCATAACTGCATTGTTGCAAATGGGCTCTGATCATGCCAAAAAGCGTGAACAGATGTTTGTGCTGTTAATTTTTTTGGTTGATTTGAAGACTAGGAGGGAGGAACAAATTAAGGCTGCTCATGATGAGGCTATTTTTGGAGCTCCCTCACATCTCCCACGTTCACCTTCCACAGAAACAGATGATGAAGCAGAAGATGGTAATGGCAAAAAGGACATATCTGAAATTGCCCCTGCTACAAGTCTCATCAGTGGGCAGGTGATATCTTAAATCTTGTCATAGTAGTTTTTTGCTAATTATTAGAGTACCATGGTTAGGTCTTCACCCTTTTATCTTCATTTTTTCGTTCCACTCTGCCTAATCATTCTTGTATTATATGAATTTAGGCAGTGGCAATGCAACAAGGTTCTTGGCGTGATCGTGTGCGTAAGCCATGACTTGTGTGAATTCTTGGAAATTGAGGGTTTTTGTATTTGTGCTAGTCTTGTGTGGGTTGTAACCCGCTGCCTTTTGGAGTAGTGCAAGGTCCTTGTTTTGTACTGGGGAAATTGTGAAGAAGGGTGGGTATTTATGGAGTTGGGCTTTCAGCTTTAAAATATCCATTGTAGGTAATGATCTGTGTCATATTCTAATTTTCTTATGGAGAAGTAGCATGGAACAGTGCAAATATTTTTCTATAAATATTCTCTTTGGTACTCTTAAGCTTTGAATTCAGCAGCCCTTGTATAGTTTGTATGTGGACGTCAAGTATAGTGCTTTTGCTAAGATTCATCACTTGTAAATCAAATTCGGTTATAAAATATAGGTCATATGATAGTCATAGAATTCTTCATTGAGAATCATATTTTCAAACTAAGCTTCAGCCATACTGGATGAGTAGTGGATTGCTCTCAATATTCTATGGGAGATTTACAAATAGAGGGTGCGCATGATATGGTATATACTGAAATGCCATATTGTACTGAAAAAAAATTAATATCGTGGTTTTAGTATTATGATATGTGGTTGGTATATGGTATACATTTTATTTTTATTTGGTGTTCGGTACGGTATTTGGTATTTAAAAATAACATATCGAAATATCGAATATCATACCAAAGTATATAGTTACATGAATAATACATATAGTATTAAAAAATACCAACAAATATGTAACTTGGTATTAGTATAAACTAAATGTTTAGAAGTTGCAACTTTAACTACTCTATTTTGATTGAAATGTATTTGAAATATAATTGATTAACAAAGGAGTTATTTGTACTTTACTTTGAATATATATTTTTACATGTGTAATGTGTTTGTATGATACAATTGAGACCTTTTTTTATTGTTGAAGTCATAATACTCTATTATATGAAAATACATTAGTCGAAGTTGAACAAACTATGGTTATCAATTTACTATACAGTAGAATATTGAAATCGAACTTTAAAATATCGAACCATACCAAATTAAATTGTAATGGTAATGGTATAATGTTTAAAAAATTGAATACCAAAATTACACTATCAAAACTTTCAATTACCGTACTATACCATGCCCACCCCTATTATTTTTTTTACGGATATATACGACAGCAATCCATATCCACAAAAATTTAATTTACAGCACTATTTTACTTTTATTTTAAAAAGCATAAAATGTTTATTTCATATATAAAACCCCGAAAGAACTCACAAGTCACAAGATTAAGAATTTTTTAGATCTCTCTTTCGATCATTGTGAACATGTTTGGCGTTGGAAGGAGCTACTGAGCCAAAGATCATTTAAACGATCTCCAATTCACCTTTATTTTACTTTATATTCTCTATATTTAGAGAGTAAAATAGAGAATTTTACTCTCTATCCTTCTTTTATAGAGAGGGTGGAGAACTATTATTCACACTCTCGTTTCACTTTTTTATTATTTTATTATTATTTTTATTATTTTGTAATTTTTCATATAAGACCATTAATTAAATCTCTAATATTCGTATTTTTTTAAATGTAATATAATATTTTTAAAAATATATTATTTAACATATACTACTTCCATCGTGAATTAATAATATTCCATTTTTTAAAATTTTCGTCACTTTAATATACTTTGATTTTATTATTAATTTTCATTATAAAGAATGCACAAAATTTAATGGCCTACAATTGTTCAAACTATTCGTGATCCATATTAAAAGAAGAAATATTTTGCAATGAAACAAGTATCGTTCCGAAAAGATGTTGACCGTGCATTCAGAGTTTTGCAATCACGTTTTATAATTATTGAAGGACATTCACGTTTGTGGAGAAAGGAAGTGTTACATGATATAATGGCTAAATGTATTTAATGACATAATATGATAATCAAGGATGAACATGATCTTAATGCACCAATTCAAGATGTCGTAGAGGCTCCAACTGCAACGACATAAATGGTGGTAGATGAAAATCTCCAGTTCCAGTTTGAACAATTTTTAGCTAGACATAAAAAAATTAAGGACAAAAATGCTCATTTTGAACTACGTATTGCATTAATGGAGCATCTATGGGAGCAACGTTATAATCTTGAAAGTTGAATATTTATGAAATGTTTATATAATTGTATTTTATTAATGATTTCACTTTTATTTGAATTGCCCATTAATTTGTATATTATATAATATTTGCTTACAATTTATGTTATTTAAAAAATTAAAATAAAATATAATTTAATATTAGATAATGAATTTTAAAAAATAAAATATTTTATATCACATGAAAATTATATAAAGTGATTATTTGGAAAAAAGAAAGAAAAGATTTATATTATGAAATAAGAAAATAAGAATGAAATAAAAAATAATAATATAATATTGAGGATAGAGAAAAAAATTATTTTTAGTGAGTAAAATAAATAATTGAGTTGGAGTCGGTTGTCTGAAAAAACAAAGTACTATATATATAAAGATTAAAATAGATAATAGAATTGGAGATGCTCTTATATTAGAATCTTAATTTTCTTGGCTATACAAAGATCATGATCTATTAGTTAAATGTGAAAAGTTCCTTCTTGTATGGGGACTCACACGAGGAGGTATACATAGAAATAACACCCGCACAAATGTGGTCATACCTAGAGGACTATCACATAAGCAAGATGACTTTCTAGTTAGACCACAACTCTTTCATGGTTTACTCAACATCTCTCCATGTACATTTGTTGGTCACCTGTACATATCATTCTATGTTGTAGGTATATTAAAGAAAAAAAATACATAAAGTAACACATGGAGTTGTCCCCAATTTTAAAAAAGACATCTTATATATGCGGCGGTCCTATTACCCTATTAATTATTTTTGAATTGATATTATTACATCATTTTTGTCCACCTAACATAAAGAATGTATATACTCTCTTAAAGAGCGTGAACATCCTAAAATAATAAATATAATTTTATTTTTATAAGTGTTTTGTTATAAAATATATTTTCTTGATTTTCTTATTATCTTGACCTTCCTTCTTTATTATTATTTTTTCTTTCTTCAAGCTTCTTAAAAAATTCATTGTCATCTCCATTGAAACTCCTCACTTTCAATGTCACTATTTATTACAATTCCACCCTCCTTTTATTACAATTAGTTTAACTTTTTTCACTTTTGAAACTTTATCTAAATATTTTTTTATTTTTTTTATCATTTTTATTATTTCTTTCTTTCTTTTTTGGGTTTTTTTATTAGTTTATATTTTTTTTCTCTCTTTTTATATTGTTACCTTTATAAGAAAATAAAATAAAATACATTACTTTTCTTCTTTTCTCATTTATTATTTTTATTTTCTCTTTTATTATTTTCTCATTCATTATTATTATTATTATTATTATTTTCATTTTAACCTTTATTAGAGAAAGCATTTGGTAACATTTTTATTATTCTTTCTTTCTTTTTTCTTTTTCTTCCCCCCCCCACTTTTTTGTTAGTTTATCTTCTTAATTCGGATAAATTTTCTAAACTGGACAGACTGACTTCAAACGGGCATATCTCTCTCATCCGAACTCAAAATTTAGTAAACTCGATGGCGTTGGAAAGATGATTCAAAGATGTTTCATTTGATATCTTATGGGCCACCTAACTCATCCTGTATTGAAAGTTATGACCGTTTGAAGTTGACTCAAAACTCACAACTTAATCATAACTTGCAAAATTCTCAATTTGGCTTTCCAATTTAGTTCTTTCTAAAATTAGCTCTTTCTAATACCAAGGTGTTACAATAAAACATTCAACTAAATATCATAAAACAATATTTTTATTACTTGAAGGTTGAAATGCAAGTTCAACAACAGTTTACGACATTGAATTAAAATCAAATTAAATACTTCCTCCATTTCTTATTAATTGAATTGTTAAGGTGTTTCACACCCTTTAAGAAAAGAAGAATAAGACATAAATTAGGCCGGGAGCTCACCACAGATCCGAGTTTATGACCGCCACAAGAGATCCAACCGCTCACTAAGAGGGGAGCTACATCAGAAAAAGATGCAGCTATGCAATATGAGTATCAAAACACGGGGTGTCCGGTAGGCATCATAGGCCGACCGAGCTCAGAAAGATACACTATATAAAAGAAGCACGATGATTCTAGCAAGTCAAGGGAAAGCTAAGGCACAACAAGAATAGAAAAGAGAGAAGGAAGTTAAACCAAGCAAGATACACACAACACAAGCAATCAACACACTCAAGCTAACTCATGAAATGATACAATGTAAAACTACAAGGAAAGGGAAAATCCTAAGCCCGAAAGAAAATCGAGCCGCCTGGAATGATACCTCAAACTTAACCATAAGTCAATAACTCGAATATATGTACCCACGGGCCACCTGAAATGGCACGTCGAGATTACCAATAACTCATATATATGTATCAATGGTCCGTGTAGGATGATACATCGAGCTTATCAACAATGCAAAGCTAATTAATAAAATGTAGCTCGAGCCTCAACTAACGGGCCGCTCAGAATGATACATCGAGCTCATCAAAGTAAAAGTAGTTGAAAGGTGCGATAAATCAAGTAAAAGGGCCTTTTACCACTTTTAAATCTAAATGGGTCTCAAGGACTTCCATTCATTAGAGTTAATTTTCCCTTTTTACAAAACCAAGTCATTTTTGCCCAAAAATCAATCACGTAGAAACTCCTCAGAAGCATTACCACAACCAATTCATGCCATACACACATAATTGAGTAGAACACATGTCACATCACAAGAGTACTAACCTGGACCTCTTGCCTATCAAAGCTTACGACCTCAGACCCAACAATTTAATAAACATCCAAAATCACAACTCAAGGATCCATACCATCAATCAAACCAACCAAACCAATCAAACACAAGACAATCCTAAGTTTCACTCCACCTAGAAGCAAGGTCTAATGATACTACTCACACAACACCTAAACTAAGGCCTCTCTAACAAAAAATTAAGCTCAACACAACCTAAGGTTTCAACCTAAATCATGAAATGCTACCCAAATATAATTAATCTAACTAAACCAAATCTAAGAAATGCACCCTCAACTCTACTCTTCTTCCATTGGTCGAACCATACTCTAGCAACACCCTTCAGTTGGTATGCATCTAATTCCACTCGCTTAGCATCAGCAACATGCATAACCTCAAAACCTTTTTGCAACTCTTCCACAAAGTTTTACGGATCCTCAGTGACACTTGAACCGATGAAGTCTAGAGGATTCATCCTTAAGACTCACGAATCCTAGATGTATCAACCATATCCAGTCGATTCCCTCGTTGATGCCCATCTTGGTTGGTCACACCTTGGCTCAACATCCGTATAGCATCCCAGAACTCAACATTAGTACCCTCTCCTTGGGGTTGCAATTCTGGTGCATAAGGTATCCCTTGATCCTGTGGATCGACATTCCTCCTAGTAGGACGACCTCGGACAGCTCTTCGTGGAGGCATGATCTGAAAGATATGCGCAAGCACAAGTTAGAAAGGAACTTTTATATTGATGAACTCTATCACACGAAAAGAGTATGAAAGAAGGGAGATAGTTCCTAAATGTCACAACTGCCTAATTATAGATGTGGGGCGCTTCACACCGAGAATTATGTGTAACACTCCAAAAAATGATAAGTTAAACTAGAGCCTAAACGTGGGATGAACGTCTTGAATGAGAGTATAGGGGTCAAGGCCTTGAGGCAAGTGCCATTGCCAAGGGGCCAAGGCTTCTCCTAGCCATTAGCTACTGCCTCAACCTTCACGAGAAGGACCACGAGTCGTGGTCCTCACCACGGCTCGTGAAGGTGAGTGTGGTCTTGTCTTGGCCAAGGAAGTTGATCACCAAATTCCCTAGCTACTGCCTCAACTCCCACGGCCATCACCACGGTCCGTGGTCATGACCACGACCATGGGAGGTGCTCGTGGAGTTGCCTTAGGCAAATGAGCAAGGCCCCAATTGGAGAGGCTACTGCCTCAAGGACCACGGAAGGGACCATGACTCGTGGTCTTCACTACAACTCGTGGAGCCCCTCGTGGTGATGCCTTGGGCGTGTAGGCCTTGTGCCATTTTGGAGAGGCTACTGCCTCAACCCTCCACGGGCATGACCACGTGCCGTGGTCCACTTCACGCCACGGAAGGGGCCCGTGGAGATGACTTGGGCTTATGAGCCAAAATCCCCAAACGCCAAGCCACTGTCCCCATCTTCACGAGAGGGATCACGAGTCATGGTCCTCACCACGGCTCGTGAATATGGGCGTGACAACTGGATGGGGACCTTTAGTGAGGGTCAATTAAGTCCTTCCCTATTTTCGTCCAATCAAGTGAAGGGTGTTTTGGGTATTTTAGGGGGTGGTTTATATATGGTTTTAAGTAATTTTTCATCTATTTTCAAGACCTAACTCAAACTCCCAAAATAAATTCCAAAATCCTCTCTTCTCTCTCTAAGAAGTTCCTTAATTGAAGAACAAAGAAGAAGGTCAAGGTTAGGGTTCAAGCTCCAAGCTTTTCACTCCAAATTCGTGGAAAGCTTCAACCAAGGTATGGGAACCTTGATTCATGGAATACTTTTCTCCATGAAACCCTCTCAACTCAATTTCGAAAATGGGTTTATTGTTCAAAAACTAGGGTTTTCATTCTAGCCATGGGTTCTTCCTAAAAATGTTTTCATTATGTTATATGATGTATATTATGGATGATTTGATGTTTTAATGGTGATTTTATAGTGAAACTCCTCATGAACCGATGAACTACCCCATGACCCCAATTTCATGAATTTCAATGAAGGTGTTGATGTAATATGATTTCTACTATGAATTGTGGTTATGATTAATTTGGTTATGAAACATTGTATTATTCATGTTGATAATAGTATATCTTAAATGTAATTGTGAGACTCGTCTCATGACCTTGAAAGGGGTAAATTATGAAGGATTGTTCATGATTGCTAATTGTTATTGATGAACTTATGAACTCATTTGAATGGTGAGAGTCCTATGACTATTGTGTGAATTGAGGTGTTGTTGGAAGACTAATTTCCCCTATCCTTACACATGTTTATGTTTAATTTATCTAAGATGATGTTGATGTTGTTGTGTTGATTGAAAGGCTAATTCTCATGAAAACACTAATGAATAATGAGATGAAAGTTACTCACCCTATAATGATGTTTCTAAGGTGAAAGGTAGTTCTCACTTAAATAAATCTATGAACTAGTTAGTGAATTGTATTAAACGAAGGGTAAAGTATGCCTTCACACATGTAGATACAATTCCATGCTAATTATGTATAATTGAGAAATAATGCTTAGTACCGAGTGGATATGGACAATGAGGAAAAGGCCCCTCCGCTAATGCAATAGGTTGGGTCATCTATAGTAAACTCATGAGATGGAAGCTCCTCCGCTAATGCAATAGGTTGGGTTTCTAGTAGCAATCTCTCTATCCCATAACTATGTGCCAAACATAGGACTTAGCTAGTGGATCCACTTAGAAGTTAAATATGATTTGTTCTACCTTCGGCAAGTAAGAACGCCTTCTTTCGGTGTGGGGTTATATGACACCGGATTCCATGTAGCTCACATGGTGTATGTCGGTTATGGATAATCTTCCCTAATAATAATAATAAGATAATGGATATGATGGAAACTATACTATGACTTCTTAATGGTTTACTTGGTAGGAGTGGGGGTATGGGACTTCACTTTTACATTGCACAAGGAGACTCATTAGGACGTTATGGAATGGTTTTCCTTATGGTATGCTAAGATATGAATAGATGACTTTCTTTGTGTTTATCTTATGTACTTGTATAATTCCTCATTTATGACTATGGATCATGGTAAGCTTGAATATGATGTTAATGAATATGTGGCTTCAAAGGATGCTCAGTAAGGTTGGTATTATGGGATGCCAACTAGACATTGCACAAGTGTTCTTATTGCTAAGGTATTGATATTATTATGTTATGAGTGCATTGTGACTATAGCTTGTCTTCTATGTTGAAAAATGCATGTTGGCTTTCCAAACTTGATAAATGCATACTTCCAAGAAAAATGTCCTATTTAGCATATTTAAATGTTTTTATGCATGTTTCCATACTTAGTACATATTTGTGCTAACCCCTTCTTTTCTACATACTATGAGTGTAGGTCCCGGACGTTGATTCATTACTTCCTTCTTCAAAGTAAAGCTTGGGTCGACTATTCCCTAAGTTTTGGTGAGTCCTCCAGTTCGAGGACCAGATGTTTATTTTAGTCTTAATTTCATTAGTATTTTCTTATGTTAAGACTTTCATTGATGTAAATGGTTAAGTCCCTAACTTCGTACTCTTATGTTTAGATGGTTTTAATGAGAGAAGTCTAGTATTTCCACAACCCTTTATATATGGAATTTGAAGTCTGACTTCTATTTAGAAAAGTTTTAATTTTCCACATTATTTCTTATGACATCATGTGTATGATTATGCTAAAGGCTTGTATGACTTTATGTGTATGTCAAGGAACTTTTACTATTTTTGAATACTACTCAAAGTTGAGGAATCTATGGGATGAGTATGTGTTTTTAGTTCCTCTGCCAGAATGTGAATGTGATAAGTATCGAGTATATACAAAACATATGGAGAGACAAAAGCTCATGCAGTTTTTAATGGGATTGAACGATAGTGTTGCTCATTCGAGAAGTCATATACTCATGACAGTTCCAAGCCCAAGTCTCAACCAAGCTTACAATATGATTATGCAGGATGAAAGTAAGAAGATTCAGTCTAGCTTAATATCAAACTGTGTCTTACCTTTACAGAAATTGGATGTTAACGACTCCACTGTTTTAGCCTCGATACACAATAACAAATTCAACCAGAATACAGGGTTATATTGTGATCATTGGCATCTGAGAAACCACACAAAAGCCAATTGCTATAGGTTGATTGGATATCCTCAAAATTACAAGTTCACAAAGAAGAAAAATGTGGATTATAGAGGCTTCAAAGGTCAGGCTCATGGCAATGACAAAATGCAGAACTATGGGGGTAGTAGAAGAACTCAAGTCAACAATGTCAATTTCTCTGAAAACATTGCTCCTGATTCTCCTTCTTTTCCTAATGTGCCAACATTTACTCTTGATCAGTATAACCACCTACTAAAAATGATTGACAAAGAGTCATCACCTCAAAATCATATTGTTAACATGGTAGGTAACCCTTCTATTCCTCCTTATACATTCAGTACATCCATTAGTTGTTTTGTTGTAGGTAATGATGCAACTCTTTGAATTGTAGACACTGGTACAACTGATAATATGGTCCATAGTTTGAATACATTACTAAACCCTACAGCTATCCCTTCCAATTCTTGCAATGTGTATCTTCCAAATGGTTAAACTGCAGAAGTTACTCACATTGGTTCTGCAACCTTATTTGACCATACATTCAGAGATTCCTTCATATTCCACAATTTTCCTACAATCTTTTGTCCATTTACAAGCTTATTAAAGAACTCAATTGTTGTATGTCTTTCTATCCTCATTTTTGTCTTTTTCAGGACCTTTGCACTGGAAATGCGAGGGGGATTAGTAAGGAAGAAGGAGGCCTTTACATGGTCCCACCTACCAAGAAGCCAAAGCCACCATCACCTGCCACTGCACTCTCATCCAACATTGAGTCTATTTTTTGCCCATCTTCTCCAACAAACATTTCAATCTGCATATGAGACTTGGTCATACCCTATTGCAGTACTACACAAAATAGACTCACTAAGGCCTCAGTTGCAGAATAAAGTCTTTCATTCATGTCATGCGTGTCCTCTTGCAAGACAAACTAGATTTCCCTTCCCTTGTAGCACTAAGAAAACTGTATCACCTTTTGAAATTCTGTATATGGATGTTTGGGGGCCTTAAAAGCAATGCACTTATAATGGTCATAAGTTTTTTCTTACCATTGCTGATGACTACTCCAGAATGACTTGGATTTTTTTGTTGGGATACAAAAGTGAAGTTGTGACTTTTATCACAACCTTCATTAATCTCATCAAAAATCAGTTTTCAACTTCTATTAAAACTATTAGATCAGACAATGGTCTTGAACTTTTTAACTCACAATGTCACACTCTTTTTACTTCTTGGTATAATTCACTAGAGTACTTGTGTCCACATACCTCAACAAAATGGCATTGCGGAAAGAAAACATAGACATCTTATTGAAATGGCAAGGGCACTTAGGTTCCAAGCTCATGCACCTTTAAAGTTTTGGGGGAGTGTGTACTTACAACCACCTTTCTTATAAATAGACTTCCCTCATCTATTTTGGCAGGAAAATCTCTTTATGAGGTATTCCGTAAACAAGTGCCCAAACTACACTATTTACGAGTTTTTGGCTGCTTATGTTATGCCACCAAACCAATCACCACTGACAAATTTTCTCCCAAGGCAATTCCTTCTGTTTTTATGGCCTATTCTAATACACAAAAAGTTTACAAACTTTACAATATTTCCATAGGTTCCTTTTTTGTTAATAGGGATGCATCCTTTAAGGATGATATCTTTCTATTTAAACATCCCAAACATACTTTTCTAGATGCTCAACCTCCTTCTCATACTCCCATTTTTCCAATACCTTTATCTGCATTCCCTAACCCTGCAGATGAATGTTTTCTGCTATCTTTTCAGATCCCCAAACCAGTCGTCCTCTTGTGACACCTGATCCTCAGTCCATCAATTCACATACCATTCCTTCACCCTCAGTTCCTAACTCTCCATCACCTATCTATCCTCATCTTACACCTCCACTTCCTGCAACTCCTCAAAGAAAATCTTCTAGATCCACCAAACCACCAATCTGGCAAACTGACTATGTCACTACTTCCAAAACATCTCATCCTATTTCTACTTCCATGTCTTACTCTAATATCACACCTTATAAATCTTATCTTTCCACATTTTCCTCTTCTATTTCAGAACCCTCCTCTTTTGACCAGGCTTCCAAAAATAGTAATTGGATTTTGTCTATGGACCAAGAGATTCAAGCACTCACTGACAATCACATTTGGGAGGTTGTTGATTTGCCTCTAGGAAAATTACTTATCGGTTGCAAGTGGGTGTATAAGGTTAAGTACAAAGCTGATGGCAGTGTTGAAAGATATAAAGCCAGACTAGTTGCTAAGGGGTTCACTCAGTAGGAAGGTTTGGACTATCATGATACCTTCTCCCCTATGGTGAAAATAGTGACTGTGAGGTTTGTTATTGCTTTGGTTGCTCAGTCTAGTTGGCCTATTTTTCAGATAGATGCGTATAATGCCTTCCTTCAAGGATATTTATTTGAGTAGGTATATATAACCTTACCACCAGGATTTTTCAACCAGGGTGAATAAAGTCTTTAGGTTGCTCAAATCCTTGTATGGCCTGAAACAAATCAGTAGACAATGAAACTTGAAGCTCACTAATGCCCTTATCCACTCAGGGTTTACACAAAGCAAGCTCGACTATTCACTATTTACTAAAACAAACACTGTTGGTGAAATTGTGATCATACTTGTATATGTGGATGGCTTTTTGATCACTGGTACATGAGGCTAAATATGTCCTACATCATAACTTCAAGATGAAGGATTTGGGTGAATTAAGGTGCTTCCTTGGTATTCAATTTTCAAGGTCAAAAAGTGGGATTTTGATGAACCAAAAGAGGTATGCTTTAGAGTTAGTATCAGAATGTGGGCTAGCTGGAGGAAAGGCAACTACAACTCCTCTTGAACAAAATCAAAAGCTTACAAGTTTGGAGTATGACAATCAATTTAACATCACAAATGATGCTGAGTTAGAAGATAGAAGAGTCTATCAAAGGCTAATTGAGAAACTGTTATACTTAGCCATGACAAGGCCAAATATTTCTTATGATGTGCAGCATTTGAGTTAGTTCATGCATGCACCAAAGAAGTCTCACTATGATGCAGCCTTACATATAGTAAGGTACATTAAAGGGCAACCTATCTTAGGACTATTGATGAGCAGCAAAAAGTCAGGAAAGATCAAAGCTTATTGTGATGTCGATTGGGCATCATGTGTGTTGTCTAGAAAGTCTGTAACATGTTTTGGTATTAAGATTGGTGAATCTTTGGTTTCTTGGAAGTCAAAGAAACATAATATAGTCTCAAGGAGTCATTAGAAGCTGAATATAGGAGTATGGCAATAACTATGGCAGAGCTGGTGTGGCTACAAGGGTTATTGCAAGAACTTGGAGCTCAAGTTGAGTTGCCAATGGAGTTACACTGTGATAATAAAGCAGCAATGCAAATTTCTTCAAATCCCATGTATCATGAACAAACAAAACATATAGAGATCGATTGTCATTTCATCATAGAAAGGATGCAGGAAGGATTAGTTAAGATTGGATACACAGCAAGCAGAGAGCAAGTGGCAGATATTTTCACCAAGGCATTGAGAAAGCAATTACACAATGACATGTTGTTCAAGTTAGGAATGTTGGACATATTCCACCATCCAACTTGAGGGGGAGTGTTAGAACGAATGTAATGCGTAATTAGTTGTAGTTAGTTGAGTTTGTTAATATGTCATTAGTTAGTTACAATGCTAATTAAAAGTTAGTTAATTAGTCAGAAGGGATGTATAAATAGGAGGTCTTTCTCATTTGATAAAGCAAGTCGGTTAATTCCTTTTCCTCTGTATTTCTTCCATTCTCAATTCTTCTCTCAATTGCTCTCACATGGCTAGTAAGCTCACATTCAATATTTTTGATAATTGCATATTTTAGGGTGCAAATTATAATGAAATGGTGAGGGATTTTATGAAACTTTTGGTCACCTTAACATGCATCCTCTTCTGCACTACCACTTGTTTATGCGCACGCTACTTTCAAATAATAGAACGATGAGAGAGGGGTTTGTTATCCCCTGAATATTAATGTACATTCTCTCATTATATATATTGATGAAACAACTTGTCAAAGATGAACATCAATTGGGAACTAGGAGGAGGATCTAAGTAACCATGAGCACATGGTTAAATAAATACATACATACAATGACTTCTTTTGCCTTGTGTCCAACTCAATTATATAGTATTTAGTTAATTGTGCGAAAGCTTGCTCCATTATACCAAAGTTGCCTGGTTCCTTGCCTTTCTCATCTGCAAGAGATCTTAAGCAACATACATACTAGGCAATAAAGTCACTGTTTACTGATGGAATTTAATTTTTACTGTGAATGTGAATATGAAATAATAATCCAGGTATATTTCAGCATGGAAGAGAAAATTACCACAAGACCTCAAGGCCATAATATGTCAAAGGCTTGGAACTTCCTTCTACGAGAACAACAGTACATCCTAACAAACAAGTAGATGTCCAAAGTAAATACTTAGAAACAATGGAGACACTAAATTATTATTATTGGCAAATAAAATGTATAGCTAGCTCTGTATTGAAACATAGATAAAAGGAAAGGAAGAAATTAGTACCATATTTGATGAAAAGTGATGTCATGCACTTCCGTCCTTCGATTGCCTAAGCCTCCGTAGATGTTGAGCTATCTCTGTCAAGAGTTTGATTCGTTCATCATCCCTCTGTAATGTCATAGTAGCATGTTTTAAAAACATGCTCTCTGCTTCGATGGCACTCAACCTCTCTCTAATTACTGAAACTTCTCTTCTAAGAGTCACCTTATTTTCACAGTATCCTACCAACAACAAATTATAAATATGATCTGCAAAAGTCATGAGAAAACCAAAGCAAAAGAAAAAAGATTCAATTACGTACGGACCTTTTCCTTCAGATTCATAAAATCCTTCATCCTTAGATGTTGTAATTTTGTCTTCAAGCTTGGTCAATAAACCCATGAGGTAACATCTCTCATGCTCAAAATCATATTCGAAAGTGCCTAATCTATGTTGATCTCCTTCATCAGGACTGACACAAGTTGATCTTTCACTAAGGGATGATATTGAATGAGAATTCCACTCTTCATCAACTTCACACACCTCACTTCCTACTCTCTTCATATCTCCATATCTTTCCCTATATGTCTCAACAACAACTTCCATCACCTTAATTTCTTCTTCTCTTTTCAAAAGCAAATCTTTCATCACTTGCAAAGCCTCTTGATCGTATTCTGCCTGCTCTTCCATCATTCTCTGATACTGTAATGCCTCCATTTGGACAGCAGCCTTCTCTGCTTGCAACCGAGTGATCATGGCCATCGCATTGTTTGCTGCAACAGCAGCCGCACTTCGTTCTTCATCAAGTTCCATGTAAAGTGCAATGACAGACTTGTGGTCCAAATGGACTTGCCTCTTCAACCGATGTAGGATGTCATTATCTGATTCATTCACTACATCATTACTCTCTAAAATCAATTCCATACTCAATTTTCTATGCCTGTGTGGCCATCTTGGACTAGCTTGACATGAATCTGACAATGGGATACCAAAGAACTTATTTCTTGTAAAATTTGCACTTTTCAAGGCATCATCATTTACCTCTGAATTAGCACCTTTAATATTATCCTCTCTGCCTGCTGCAAGAAAGAAGACATTATTATTCTTACTAGTTAGTAGTAAAACAGGGGGAAAATATATACCTCCATCGTCCAAATCATTATCGGAGATGAACTTGAGCTGTGTGTAGTCCTCATTTCTCCAAGGAGCTTGAGAAGAAGGATTTGACTTTGATCTTATTTTGAGAGGCTCCCCACAACAAGAACACCTAACAAAAGAAGTTGTTGTTTGGAGCATAACCTCATGATCTTCCTTCTTCATGTGAAGTGCATCCTCCACAAAGCAATCAATATCCTTGTGCAGAATCCCAACTAGTGACTTGTACCTATCACAATCAGCATCTTTCTCTGTTGCAAATGATAGAAGGCATCCCTCACACATGTTCTTTATATCAGAGAGTTTCTTGTGGACATGGCAATAAGCAAGGGAAGATATATCCTTCTTGTGAACTTCACATATGGAGTCATTGTAATAAAAGTTTGCATCCCTATGGACGAGAATGTGATCAATCCTCGTGCAAAGCAAGCAAGGGATTTTCAAGTCAAACAACTTGGCAAATTCATTAGAGAAAAAAGCAAGAAACCCCTCAATGAAAAGCAAAAGGATCATGACCCATTCAAGAAGAGCATATATGAAGAAGAATGCAAATTTCCCCATCTTTTGTTCAACACAACACTTGAAAGCCATTATTCCTTTGTGTTTATTGATGTATGACAAAAGATGAAGAAATTAAATAAAAAAAATGGGGAATGAGATGAAGGATCATGACCATGGTAGGAAAAGTGAAACCAGGATCATGACCTAAGCTCCCACTTTCTCACTCCTCACTATATCTTTGATTGATGATAATAGAGGAATTAAGAGAGTTTGCCTACTACTCCAAAATATTGGATGGTGTAGTTCATTTTGAGCTATATGTAGTCAATGGTCACTCTTTTTTGTTGTCTGATTATTTACCTCAATTGACCCTCCTCCCTCCATTCCACCTTCCTCTTTCATTCCAAAATTATCAATGCCTCTTAAGTTAAATTATTTCTCCCTATGTAATTCATTATCATCATATCTATATCTATACTAGTTCTGGAAATGTGCGTTGCACGTTTATTCCAAAATATTTTATGTAAATTTGGTATGCAAATGACAAATCTATTCTCTTCAAATCTATTAGTATTTACTAAAAAGAATCCATCATTTTTACAATAGAAAGTACATATATCTTCCTAATAAAAAGAATACATCCTTAATTATAAAATTGACTAAAAGTGCATAAAGTAAAAATAACTAACTATTGTACAAATACAATATTCAAATGAGGATACTAAAATGTTAGATGCTAGGCTATAAATAAAAAGCAACAAACAACTAAAATTCTCAATAATGGAGTCATATTAATACAGATATTTATATATGTAAAAAGAATATAATATAGGTTTGTATGATTTTTTTTCTTTTTGTTAAGGGCAAACATAACCATTCATATTCCTGATTGGAAGATGAACAAAAAAAATAATTCATAAATTTACTCTAACATAAATTAATACAAAGAATACATATTCAAGAGACTTTATAGTGGTTGATTCATGTACTAATATAATGATTTTCTATTTAATATTTAATTTATTAAATAAATTATAATAATTAAATATAATATAGGGGTAAAATTGTAATATAATTTTTGCCTAAAATTCTTCCCACTTTTATGGTTAATTTTTGGACATGTGTATTTCCATATTAATGAACTTTTTAAAATATAAATAATATTAAAATGTGTGTTTTTTTTATAAAAAAAAAAAGAGAAGAAAGAATACAAGCTCGAGATAAATAAGAGCTTAATATATCTATTTTATATCCATGTTCACACACAACTCACAAGCACAAAAATACAATGAGCAGTGAAAATAAAAGAAAAATAAAATGAAAGTATAGTGATAAAAGAATATGCATAGTGAGAGGCAACATAAATTATAATAACTTCAAAAACATGTTTTTACGATAGATACATGCTTATATCAAGTAAATAGAATTACATATGAAGCAACAACACTGCATCAAAATATTACAAAAAGATGCCCCCAAGGCCTAGCTCGAGTGGCAAAAGGTGGAGAATTTGTGGCTTAGGTCGCAGGTTCAAGTCCCACACCATGCAAAGCGAAGCCCGGTATTTAAGTGGAGAAGGGTAGAGGGGCGGGCCCATTATCCATCGAGTTTAGAAGGCTGTGATTGGTCCAAAGGGCGGGCAGGGGCGGCTCAACGTGACTGGGGGCCTAAAGCGAATTTTCAATTCGGGGCTTAAAATATAATCAAACTTCATATACATATTTATTCAAAATTTATTTTTCTTACACTATTTAGATGAAAATTATTAGTATTTTAATATTGTTTTTTTAGTTATTAGTTTTAGGTAAGATTTTATCAACTAAACATTGAAAAAACATCCTTTTAGTGAGACAATTATTATATGAATTGTTAACATAATTATACAAGTAATAAGTTGATAAATATTAAATAGA
>JAJOOS010016622.1:0-22717 GCA_029582725.1 Solanum chiquidenum
GCAACCTTTCAGAACAGTCACTTCCAACGGCGGGAAATTTAAATAAAACGGGAAAGATTTAAATAAAACGGGTCGCGCGTGGATCCGAGTCGGGTCGGGTCAATTAACTAATTAATTGAATCGGTTAATTAACTAATTAATTGAATCGGTTAATTAACTAATTAAATAATTAATTAACTAAAATAATTAAAACAAACTTTGTTCAAAAAAATAATCTCTCGATTCCAAATCCAAATAAGCCAAAGCCGAGCCGAGCGAGCGACGACGACGGCGCGAGGGGGGTCCCTCTTTCCAACCCTTTTAACAATTAATAGGAGTGTTTCTATATTTAAACTCTGCTATTTTTCTTTCCATCACCGATGAGGGACAAATGTCTTTTCAATGTCTTTTCAATAAAGTATAAGAGGACTTTTCCCAAGTTCTCAACTTTTCAAGTTCCCAACTTTTCAAGTTTCTCTTTCATCTTCCCTCCATTTCCCATTTACTCTTGCTACATACCCAACAATTTCATCTATCAAAATATCTTCAATCAGTAACTTGATAGTTTCGTCAAACTAAAATGACTGAGAAAATTGAACAGAGATGTATTAACTTGAGACAAAATTGATTTTGTAACAATATAATATAGGGTCTAAGCTCTTTCAATCATCTGACTGAAAGCTTTTGCATTAGCACAAGAATAAGGCTACATTCATTCAAGTCTTTGTTTCCATTTTTCTGCGTAATCGAAGTTGCTGGTTGCTCAACTGTTTCTGAAAATCCTAGCTAATAACTAGAGCGAAAGAAGGATAGAAGAAGAAAGGCAACATGAGTTGCTGGCTGCTCAACTATTGGGCATTGCCTCTGTACAAATACCTGTGTTTAGCGTAACTGATGGCTGTAAGTAAACTGCCTTGAAAAAATCATCTTCTGGCAGTCAAAACTAAAATGATGACACTACCATAGAATGCCATTTATGCTGCCCTTCTAAGTTTGTCTAGTTCAGCCAAGACATTCTCGAGGGAAACTCTCAGCTTGCTCTGTTTAGTCTGCAGTTTTTCGCAGCATAAGTTAAACTAACAGCAGTAGTCATCACTCATATGACTCATATCTTAGATCTTTGTGTATAAATCAACATAAACCATCTTCATCATCAAAGGAAACTGTTGTTACGTGTCTCAGGATCTGCTTTGAATGGGTCAGAGACTTCAGCTGATTGTTAGGAGATTAGTTCTCTTTTAGTCATTATCCTAATAAGTTTCACTAGTTTTCTCCACTGATTGATTTCTCCTCTAAGTTGCAAACAAGAATGGATACCTCCCTGGTAAGTGCTCCAACATGTGTAGTGACTCCAGAACTAATTGAGATAAGGGACATATACCCTCCCCGAAAATTGATCTGGAAAACTCGTGACAGATCAAGAAAAAGATTACCCGTGACGAGGTTGTTGTAGGAAAGCTGGTGATTCCATTTTTTGAGACGTTTGAGTACATTTTTCTATACTGGACGTTGGACATGGCCAAAAGTTTGGAGAACGGGTGCAATGTGCCTGTTGACGTGTGGGATGTAACTGAGGAGAATGTCCCTAAGAAGTATCGGGATATGTTGATCTATAAGTTGAAACAGAGGTAAGACATATTCAACAGTGATACAAGGCCAGATTCTTTCGCTGGTTTGTGAGGAAAAAGGCAACCAATGTTTTGTGCACTGACGGTATTGACAGCAAAAAGTATCAGGATATGTTGATCTTTAACACTCATAACTCGCCATGTCAAGCCTTATATTATAGCTTGGAAAGAGTTTCTTTGCACCATCAATGTGTATAACTTAGAACGGTATTCAAAATCATCTGACCTTACTGACACTAAATGTCCTTTCCCGTATCAATTGTTAGGTATGTGAGGGAAAAGAAACATACGTTTTACCCTGAATGGATAGCTCGATGGTCAAGAGGACAAAATTCCAAAACAGGGGTGGGGATACATCTTCTAGTTCCTACTGCTTCCTGATTTTAAGCTACTGAAGAGATATATACTCCGAGACTCATATAGTCAAGCAGTGTCATTTGATGGATATGGAAAATATACTCCGCGATGATATCATGAATTTTTAGAACATTCTCTAACTCTGTCCTCTTCAAACACAGTTGGTTCAAATGAAAAGTACATGTCCAATATCCGATCCATTCTACTAGTAAACAACACTAGTGTCTGTCATTACTAAAATTCACTTCCAGAGTTACTTTCGTTGTTGATTTAGATATGGAATACATTCTTCTTTGGCAACATTATATCTAAGCCAAGTCGGAAGAAGTAAAAGAAAATACTTCTACAAAGAAGATTATACTCACAGCAAATGCCTGAGATACGGACCTAACATGATCCCATTTCACGCTTGAACTCACTAGTAGAAGGTTTGACGCAAAAAGTGAATCGATATTGATTCATTCACACTACAATTTGCCACAGGAGAGATGTTGAAAGATCACTAGTGACATAGAACGCTACCTATGGTATAAAATATCACTATTCAATTGAGCATGAAAAACAACACTTCTTTAAGATGATAGTGGAGCAAACCTCCGATGAACACACCAAGTTCCTTACAGAGATATATGTAACAGCTTAGAAAATCTCACAGCAATAAAATATATGAGAAATGTAAAGTATATAAGGAAGCAAAGTTAGCCCCTGTTGACGTGTTTTGAAGTCGTACAAGCCTAGACCTAAGGTTGACAATATTATTATTATCATTAGTCAGTTGGGTAGTTAGTTGTTACACATTATATATTCAAGTTTGAAATTCAGGTGTGACATTTTATCCATCAAAATTATCATCAATCAGTAAATTGATACCTTTATTATATAAAATAACTGAGAAATTTGGACAGAGATATATTAACTAAGACAACTGATTTTGTAACAATATGAGTCTAAACTATTTCAGTAATCTGACTGAAAGCTTTTGCAATAGCACAACTGCAGAAGTATAGTTGAAGTATCACGAAACTCACTAAATAATTGACTGAGAACTCAACGACCAGTATATACTAATTTGAGATCATGTAGAACCTTCTAGACAAATACCTGCATTAAGAGTAAATGATGGCTGTAAGTAAACTGCATTGGAAAAAAAAATCATCTTCTGGAAGTCGAAATTCTTATTTGCACGATATTAGATCAAAACTAAAATGATGACATTACCATAGGATGCTCAAGCCATTTATGCTGCCCTTCAAAGTTTGGCTAGTTCAGCCAACACATTCTCGAGGGGACTATCAGCTTGCTCTTTTAAGTCTGCAATTTTTCACAGCAGCATTAATCCAGTTTAATACAATGCTAATTACACAAACTAAATAAAATGGTATAGATAGAGCACAATATTCATACGATTTTGCACTTCTCAACAAATATCATTTGTTTTCTTATTCTAAGCGGGTATTCAATTTTGGGTAATGAAAAAGTTGTTTTCATACAGTACTTGATGTTAGTGTTGTCAGACACCTAAGAATTGGCTGTAAAACCAATGACGAAATCATTCTACAAATGCTCGACACTGGAAACAGATTTGAAACCAAAAGCAATAATTCTCATTCCTCCTTAAGTTAAACTAACAGCAGTAGTCGTCCCATTCATATCTTAGCTCTTTCTGTAGAAATGAGCATAAACCATCTTCATCGTCGAAGGAAACAATTTAAGAAACAAATTTGGTTTCCTCCCATCTTTTATTAGTATGAACATATATAGAAGGTTATTTAAGAAACTAATTATAGCTTTTATCGCTCAGTCTCGTCAAACATAAAATTCAATTAATAGCAGCCCGAACACCCTAATGGACTCTTGAAATGTCAATATCCATAGTAGTAGAGTCCATACCTTCAATGAGGGAACAAGAGCAAGCACTTCATCAACAGATTCCAAGTGAAATTGGCAATCATGGAGAGTTGCATCCATACAACAATGAAATATGAAAACATTGCCTCACATCACATGTAAAAGATCAACGTATTAATAGGTCAAAATCTTCAATATCTCCCCATCAGAAACATCATGCTGCTTTAGAGACCTGAACTGAGTGAAATGAAAACCAGCACTAGAATATTTTCAAGAGACAATTATAACAAGAAGTTCTCTTTTTTCTTTTAATAATAAAAGGTCCCAAGGATACTCGAGTATATGTTTAACAGCCTAGGCATTATCATAAAGCCGGTTACCTTAAGCAAATTCCAATCCCCTGTCAAATGAACTAGTACCAAACAAAGTCAAAGCTTAGCTCTTATCACAAGAAGGAAGCTATTAGTGATATGATGGTTTGGCAGCAAAATTTGCTGTAATTGGAACTGTGGTAGAGGAAGATGAGCGAATGAGATTCTGCTCAAAATCAAGGAGCTTCTCATGAAGCTCTTCAAATGTCAATGGAGTTTCTCAGGCGCGTAGAGCTGCAGTGATAGTGTCATATTCAGCTGGAAGTCCATGAAGAACATGAAGGAAGAGCTCATCCATTGAGATTTGAACCCCCAATAGAGGCAAAAGTGCTTCCAATTGGCATCGACGTCTCGGTAATTCGTCCTCTACCACTCTTCGTCAAGTTTTCAAGCTTTTAGCTATTTCATCCTCTCTAGAAAAATTCTTCTTTTGTAGTTCCTGTAAATGCAGTAAAATGCATAAGTTTCCTCTCTATAACTCTACAATAAAGAGCAATGCTCCTTTGGAATACATTTATTTGGATGTTTGGGGTCCTTCACCAGAAATTTCAGTAGATGATTTTCAATATTATTTAATATTTGTTGATCATTATACAAAATATATCTGGTTCTTTCCCATAAAATGAAAATCTGATGTATCCATTATATTTCCCAAATTTAAGAAAGTTGTAGAAAAGCTCTTTCAAAAGCCCATCATCTCCTTTTATTCTGACAATGGTGGTGAGTTCATCCATCTCAGGTCCTTCTTTGAAGACAATGGAATATCTCACCTCCTCACTCCTCCACATACTCCTGAACATAATGCAACCGCTGAACGTCGTCATCGCCATATTGTTGAGACAGGTATCACCCTATTACACGATGCAAATCTCCCTCTTAAATTTTGGTCCTATGCCTTTGCTACCGCAGCCTACTTGATTAATCGCTTACCTACCAGAATTTTAGAGAATTTTCTCCCTATTTTAGACTATATGGAAAACTACCAAACTATGCCAAGCTTCGAGTCTTTGGTTGTTTGTGTTACCCATGGTTAAGGCCTCATAACCAAAACAAACTGCAACCTCGCTCCAGCCCATGTTTGTTTCTTGGATACTCACAAAATCAAAGTGCATACCTTTGTTTTGATCCTATGAAGTCTAGATTATATGTCTCCAGGCACAACGGCAGTCTCATTCCTTCCGGTTACGCCACTGTCAAGTTCATCTGACCTGGACCAGATATTGTTTGGACCACTGTGGCGGGAAAATTTATCCCAAATTCGACTATTATTAACATCGATACCTGGTCTATTCAGAAATTCAAAGAAGGATTCCTAGTTACATTGCCTTATATGTCAGACGGATCGCTCCGTTACATTCTGTCATCTCGATTTCACAACGGGAGGATTGTATTGCTATTGCTCTTTTAGGTTTGTTTGATCTTCATAATTTGGATCTGGTTCATAAGTGTTTCAGTGCTGGGAATATCTACGTTAATTTCAAACAGAGACCTAGTTCGAATGTCGAAATCAGATTGGGATTTGCAGCAACGATTTACGATTCAGAGTTGGAATCTCCTCTCTATGTTAGTCACGGAAGAGAACTTGGCATTGACTCAACTGTTGCTATTCTACCAAGAAATCCTGGTGGACTTTCGGTAATAAACAATTTGTTAGTTAAATTAAGGTGTTGAAAGTGTGTTTTAAGTCGATAATTTTACTTGTGATTTTTGAATTTCCAACAGAATCCAGAACTATGCGAGTTGTACAAATGGGCTGCTGCGCCGGAGGTGTTCTATTCAAAATGTGTTGAGGATCTAAGTCTAGTTCAATCACCTCTATTTCTATATGATGATGCCTGCACTGTTCATTCTGATATCTGGTTAGTCGGTGTAGCAGCATTGGAATTAGTGTATGAAACTTTAAGAATAAGCAGTCGCGAAATGTCATACTGTAGTAGTTCATATTTTTAGACACCTTATTGCTGGAAAGGGAATTACATTTCTTCTGTTGGTTCTCTATTATTCCATGGTGAAGATAATTACATTAGAAACAATGTCAAGGCTTAGTGGAATGCCATACTGTAATTGTTATCAGGAAAACGATACAGTTAAATTTGTATGAGGTCAAGGACATGTGTTATCAATTTAGTGTGTGAAGTTGCTTATTAATAGTTGAATATTGTGCAATCAATAAGTAAAGAATTATAGTATGAGTAAAGGAGCTCTGTTTATGAAGCTTCTATCCTTTAATGTTATCGTAAATGTTGGATCCGGGGATGGAACTGTCGTTCGGAGAAGTCCAGGAATGCTAAGACTCAATATCAACAAAGGAAAGTAAACTTGGAGCTCAAGAATAAAAGTGTTGCTATTGGATTTCCTTAAGATCGGAATGTTCTTTACAAATGGATGAAGTATACTATTTATACGTTTTACTCAAACCCTGAAGTACTGGTACTCAATTCTATGTCATAAAAGGCAAAGTTCCAAAACCGAGAAGGGAATCAGTTTGCAGAAGCTCTATTTTTTGCTAAGCAAGTTAACTTCAACAACATGCCTATTTCATTCGGCGAAGGATCCGTCAAAAGTATTTCACTCAGCTCCAAAACTTTTAAGAAGCCTCAACTGTCTTCACTACTCCATATTTTTCCTTTCAGGGTAAAGCAAACACAGCTTTAAGGAGTTCCTCTTCATCATTCAAAATTAAGGAGTTCAAATTTTTTCGTATTTCAAGCCGCAAAGTCTTTTTCTTTTCCTTCCTTGTAATGACACTTTTGGGCTATATCTTCTCCAACAATCAATAGTTCATCATGGCAACATTCTTCTCCGAATACCCTTTTCCCTAATAAACCCCAACTTTCTTCTGGTGTGAGCAATTGAAGAAAAAGAGTACCAAGTTAACAGCACTCCATGGGTAGCGATTTCTTTCCATCAAAAGCTAAAGTAGAAGCTTGCAAAGTTAACAACACTCCATGGTTAGCGACTTGAGAACCAGTGGACATAAGGGGCTTATAAGTTATACCCTACCCCTAAAATCGATTTGGAAAACCCGTGGCAGATCAAGAAAAAGATTACCCATTACGAGATTGTTGTAGGAATGATGGTGATTCCATTTTTCAAGAGGTTGAGTACATTCTCCGATACTGGACTTTGGACATGGCAAAGTTTGGAGAACGGGTGTGGGGTGTGTGTTAACTGAGGAGAATGTCCCTAAGAAGCGACAAATTTCTCAGGCAAGAATTTACAAACACCAGCCTTGTATACCTTTAATGAGATGAGGTGTTTGACATAAGGATTTTCTTTACTGGATAGAACAGGACAAAATTTTCATCCAAATGGAGATATGCTGATCGTAATGGATAGAATCTGCTGATCGTAAATAAGCGAGAAATCATCGACTTCTGAACTACAAATCCTGAATAGAGTACAGTATTAGGGCATGTTTGAATAGAGGAATGTGATTTCTAAATTCATTAAATCAACTGCACTTATTATCAAAGAAATCTATTTCCACATAATACAAGTTTCATGATTTGCAGTAACGGAAGAATACACCTTCAACGCCAAGAGTCACAAGCTTTCAGTCCAAGTGCTTTGTAACTGCTGCTTGGAGGGCTCTTTCTTTCTCTTCGGGGAGACTATCTTTCAATATTAGATAGCGGCGCTTGGTAGGAAAATCTTCCTCTGTAAAACGGTGAAGCTCAATTTTTGGACCGGAAGAAGAAGAAGAAGAACAAGTCATTGCAGAGAAAGAGAGGTTTTGAAGACAATCTAATTTATGGTTAAATAAAAGTTGAACACAATTTTTTGTTAAATGCCAATTAAGACCTTTTATCTTCTTAAATTTCATACTAAAGTCAAAATACAAACAAATTAAAATAAATAAAATAATTTTAAAAAAATTACACCAAAATAATATTTTTTCTGTTTCCCTCTCAAAGTAGGAAAATAATTTAAAACCTAATTTCTTTAAGAGTTTACTCTTATAAATCGAAGCTCTCCTGCCTCTCTCTCTCTCTGTGCGCAGTTTTTTGGACTCTTCAATGTCTGATCAAAAGGAATTTCTTAGCGTTAAGAAGATCTTCTTTTACAATTTCTTTCCATCAAAAGAAGAAGAAGAAGCTTGCAAACTTAACAACACTCCGTATGTAGTGACTCCAGAGCTAATTGAGATACGGGATATTTATCCTCCCCCCAAAATCGATTTGGAAAACCCATGGCAGATCAAGATAAAGATTACCAGTTATGAGGTTGAGGCAGGAGCGTTGTTGATTCCATACATCGAGTCGTTTGAGTACATTCTTCGATACTGGACTTTGGACCTGGCCAAAATTTTGGTGAACGGGTGCGGGGTGTGTGTTCAAGTGTGGGATGTAACAGCAGATAATGCTCCTAAGAAGTATGAAGGTGAGCGTGTTTACTTATGGAAGCTGTGCAACGATGACTATGCTCTTTCGTGCATTGAATTGTTCAACAGTAGCAGATTGGGCGTTGGTGATGAAATTGGGCTGTTTTGGGATCCTAGATCTTCAAATTTTATGTTCAAATTGCTTTCTCAAGTTAGCCCTAGAATTTAGAACCAAAAACAACCTACCATATTCTTTTTGTTAGTATTACTCTTTCATTACAATAGTTGTAATAGGTGAAGATTTGATTATGAAATTGGAATATTTGCAATATGATGATTCTTAAAGTTGCCAATTTAGTCTGTGTGATCCCCTTCCTGTACTTGTATTATTATAGAGCTCTCTCTTTTTCTTTTCTTTTTTTAAAATTAAAATTATGAGAACAATGTAGTTCTGTGAGCACCCACTTGCTTAGGCATGAAATTTCGCAAAGCGATGATAGTTTAGGAGGATTTTGATACAAGCCGACGATCAGTTGCTACTTTCATCTTTAAGTAGTTGATGTATTCCGTACAGTGTGATTAATTTTAATGAATCAATATCCCAGAAAACTGTTAGGGATCTGATCACTCCATAATATTAATAATTCCTCAAGCACGAGCAATGATTCCTCTGCGTCTTCCAAATAGAAAAGGTTGCGCTCATATAATATTTTCAATATCTCTAACTTTATAACACAGTTTGTTCTAAGACAGAATAATCATCATGTCATAGCTTTGCAAGACTCCAAATACTAAGTGATAGTACACTGTTGGGTTTGTTATTCAGAAAGTCTAGAGTTGAGAAGTTTGTTTCTGCACTGGTAGATTTCTCCTTTAAGTTGCAAACAGGAATGGATACCTCCAACACGTGCCAAAAGAATGAACAATTTGCCATCAGTGAGAATAATCAATTACTTCATGCTCAATGCAATGTTATATTGAGCCATTGATTGGTAAATCAACTCAGCATATAATAAACATTCATGAGGAGGGCGGCCAACTTTTGACATTTTTCAAGAGTCGAGGAGGGACATGATCACTCTTCCTATTAATGCCCATGATTATTTCATATTACCAAAATTCTTTCATTGTAGCTGGTTGTCAAACAATACAGAGATAGGTGCAGGGTTGTGAGAATTTATTGTTCTCCTCCTAAAGAACTCGTCTGATGAAGCTGGAAGAGTTTATGTTATTGGGGTTAATGCGATGCTTTTAAATCAGGCAATCAGCAGTTAGACTCCTTTGATTTAAGCAGCATAGCATGTCATTTCTATTCTGATGAAAAAGTGACTGAACCAGTCAAATCGGATCCTCGAGCAGTTTGATCACAGTTTCTCCAAAACATCTTGTTGTATCGTTCTAGAAAGGTCTTACAGCAAGTACATTCTTTTGATAGAACCTCTTCTGCTTTTTTTTACTTGATTCTGCTGATCTGATCATTTTCTTTGTACTTGAATTTTAGTAACCAAGTGTATGCTCTACTTGCCAAGAAATAAAGAAATAAATTGAAACAGACATATATATAAGTCGTATGTCAACCTTTCTGTAGGCCAAAGTAATTTTGGTACTGAATGTCGAAATGATCAACAACTGACTTACCATTAAATACTCTGTAAGCCAAAGTAGTTTTTCCAAAGCCTTGGCATGCCAACTATGGAAATGACATCAACCTCAACTGGTCCATTGGTGAGCTTCCTAATTATCCATTCTGTCTCCCCCTCACATGCCAAACCTATAACACGAGACTTTTGAGTACATTCTTCCATACTCGAAGTTGTACATGGACAAAGGTTTGGTGAACAAGTCTGTGACGTGTGTGGGATGTATGTAACACAGGAGAATGACCCTAAGAAGTATGAAGGTGCAACTCATGCAAGTGCTAGCTTTAGGAAGCTGCATAATGATCGTGAATTGGGATCCTAGGTTTTAAACGTTTATGTTCAAAATCATCTAGCTCGATGATCAAGAAGTCAAAATTCCAAAACAGGGGTATCTAACATTTCACACCTTTTGCTTCAAGTGTCTTAGCTGACATTTGTAGGAAAGATGACAGATAACAAATAAAGGATTTAGCTACGATAATATAATTGCTGATATATTATATTTAGCGGCAATAACAACTATAAGTTTTATAACCAACACTCTATTAATTCCGCTTAAGGCTTTAGCAACTCTGAATACAATGACACTAACTCAGTTGTCACTAAATATTTCTATGACAATAATATTGTCGCGGAAAGAGAATTTATTGTTATTAAAAAAAAAAATTGTTGCAGGATAAGTAAATTGAAATGAACATGTACTTTAAAAATAATTTATACTTCAAATAAAACTTGAAATCAGTGACGGAAAAACCCAAGACTTAAGTTAGATGTTTCTAGTTTGCAAGATTTTAGAATCCAAAAATTGTCAAAGTTTGAGTTCAACAATTTTATCCAACCTCAACTATGTTTGAAATTATATCTCTAATGAAATTACTTGTTTATAAAAGGCATAATACATATATTGGACCCTAAACTTGGCTTCAAATTTCAACTTTGACCTCCAACTTTCATAGTGCACAAACAGGCACTTTAACTATCCATTTTTTTAATAAATAAACACGTGATTTTTGGAGGCAAAGAGCGTGAAATGCAAACGCTCCCACGTGTATTAGTGAGCCACTCAATGGCTGTCAACTAATTAAATACTTTACACGTCCATTTTAGAACTAAAAAAAAATTAAAATTATTTTTAATTAATATACAAGGGTTATAGCTCTTTTTCCACAATGACAAAAAAAATTAGAAGTCATTTGCACTAAATATGAGCACAAATCATTTTAAAAGAGAGGAAAAAAAATTTGATTTGAAAGAGGAGGAAAGAGAAATAATGAGATTTTGATTTGAAAATATAAAGATATATATAAAAGGGATTGATTAAGGGTAGATTTGTCATTTCAACATTTTTTTTTACTGTTGTGGGCCTAGAAAATTACTCCTAACTCGCGCAAAATACGTACACATCACGCGTTTTGCCAGGTAGGACACGTGTTTTTATTTATTAAAAGGTTGGATAGTTAAAGTGTTTGTTTGTGCACTATGAAAGTTGGAGGTCAAAGTTGAAATTTGAAGCCAAGTTTAGGGTCTAATATATGTATTATGTCTTTATAAAATGTAGAAAATTAATGGAATTTATTAAAAACTATTTGTATATTTTATATGTTTCCAATCAAGGAAAGTAATGACGGAGTGCAAATTGTAAGAACGGGATTTATATAAACTAAAATTTTAATGAATTTAAAGTTATATATTATAAATTTATATATAATTTGAATAAGGAAAGATTTAATAAGAAAATTTTATTTAATTTCAAAATTTTAAATATTAGAAAGATATATAGATACAATTGTATAAAATTTGTAAAAATAATTAATACATTTGTCCTACATGGCTTCGTAATGACAATTTTGTGTCATACACGACTTTCTATGTGTATTATGTCACGCAAAATGTGTGTGTCTACTTGATGCAAAACTAGGAGTTTCGACTCGAAAGAAAATGTCAATTTTTTAAAAAAGAAAGCAAAAAATTATAACCATTAGCTTTTCTAGTTTATGAGATTTTATGATACGTTGGAAAAGCTAATTTAAGGTGTTCAAGATAAAAACATCAGATGATAAAAGGAGTAATGTGAGACGTAATAGTCCAATGGGAAATATGTGTCTTAAGTTGGATGACATGATCAAATATATCAAAAAAGTATGACGAATGACAAATATAACGCTTTTCTAAGAATATAAGGACAAATATGACATTTTTCCGTTTTAACAATATTACATAAATTGAGATGAACATAATATGTGTTATACTCTAAATTCAACACATATTTGGCCGAAATCAACCTTGTAGGTTAGTAGGACTAGATTTACTATTTCAATTCTAATATATCGTATTCACTACTATTTTTATTCATTTAACACAAACCATACAGTTGTTGATAAAAAAAAAAGTTTAATTCAATCATAACCAATCTCTAGTAATTTCAACATTACTTATTCATGATATTGAATACTATTCTTATTTATTTAATACAAACTATACCGTTGTTGATGATTAAAAAATTATTTAGTGTAAAGAGAAAAAAGAAAGAAAAACAAAAACTGAAAACTGAAAAATGGTTATGCCCGCCATTTGTAACGGCTTCTTTTAACTCTGTTTATCCTATAAATTTCCCTCTTCTTCTTCTTCTTATATTTCCCACTAAAATTGTCTCCTAAATTTCTAATTCTTGATCGTCAACGGCATGGGTGAAATGGAATGTTCAGTTCTCCTTGTAAAACCTTTGCTTAGCCTTAAGAAGACCTCCTTTTACAATTTATTTCCATCAAAAGAAGAAGAAGAAGCTTGCAAACTTAACAACACTCCGTATGTAGTGACTCGAGAACTAATTGAGATAAGGGATATATATCCTCCCCCCAAAATCGATCTGGAAAACCCATGGCAGATCAAGATAAAGATTACCAGTTATGAGGTTGAGGCAGGAGCCCTGTTGATTCCATATATGGAGACGTTTGAGTACATTCTTCGATACTGGACATTGGACATGGCCAAAATTTTGGTGAACGGATGCGGGGTGTGTGTTCAAGTGTGGGATGTAACAACGGATAATGCTCCTAAGAAGTATGAAGGTGAGCGTGTTTACTTATGGAAGCTGTGCAGCGATGACTATGCTCTTTCGTGCATTGAATTGTTCAACAATAACAGATTGGGCGTCGGTGATGAAATTGGGCTGTTTTGGGATCTTAGATCTTCAAATTTTATGTTCAAATTACTTTATAATCAAAGAATGCGGCTGATTCATTTGTAGAAATTGGGATATTATGTTCAAATTCTGTAAACGATTCAAGAAATAGGATCATAGCTTTGTAAAATAGAGTATGAATATCTGGATTCTTGGCTATGATGATTGTCTTTTTTTCTCTACTTGTATTTGCAATAAAAGATTAAAGATGTTGTGCATCAATCTTGAATGTCTTGTGATAACAGTTTTTCCAAGTATTGTTCTTGAAAGGTCTTACAGCAAGCACATTCTTTTGATTGAACCTCTTCTGTTTTTTTTACTTGAATTTGCTGATATCATTGTCGATTCTGCTCTAGCATTCGTCATTGTTGATAGAACAGGACAAATTTTCATCCGAATGGAGATGTTAATCGTAATGAATGGTCATTGCTGGTGGCTCGTAGCAATGGGTGAAAATGCCAAAGCTGAACTTATTCATCATAGCTGGAGCAAACAGGCTCTTTCTTACACCTCATACTGGAAAAATGAGGAAAAAGATTAACTGTGAAGATGTCACTTTTGGAGAGCTGCGGATTCCATTTTTCCTGACGTTTGAGTGCATTCTTCCATACTGGTGGTTGGAGCTGGCAAGAAGTTTGGTGAACAGGAATGTGGTGCGTGTTGACTTGTGGGATGCAACGAAGAAGAATGGCATTAATAGGTATGAAGGTGGAAATTTTACTGTGTAGTGATGACTACTCTCTATTGTGCATGACACATTGATCAATGATCGTGGATTGGGTGTTGGAGATGAAATTATGCTATATTGGCAACCTAGGTGTTCAGAGTTTATTTTCAAATTAATTTCTAAGGTTGTGATTCAATTAATGCCTGTAAAATTTTTGAGATCTTCAAGTTTTATGTTGAAATTCTGTAAATGATTCAAGAATTAGGACAAAAAAAATGGAATATATGATGATTTCTGCAGATACCCAAATTGTCTTGTTAATCTGCTTTTTCTGTACTTGTATTTGCAAGAAAAGATGGGCTGAAATTTTTGTTATTTCGATGAGTTTCAATTCATCCCAATGAAAGATCTTGTGCTTCAATATATGGTTATACAATCTTGAATGTAGTGCCTGAATAGCTAAGAATTTAATTAGAATGAACAAAGAAGTGATAATTAGAGATGGTTGTACAGTTTTGAATGTCTTGTGATAACTTGAGCTGTTTGATCACAGTTTTTTTTCCAAAACATTTTGTACAATCGTTCTTGAAAGGTCTTACAGCAAGCACATGTTCTGCTGTAACTGAAGATTACTCACCAAACTCAATGGTGGATGATTACCAGTTCCTTAATCATAAAGTTGATGGATTCCGTACAGTGTGAATTGTGATTGATTTTAATGAATCAATATCCCGGAAAACTGTTTGGGATCTTATCACTCCATAATATTAATAATTCCTCAAGCACGAGCAACGATTCCTCTGTCTCTTCCAAACAGAAAAGGTTGAGCTGATATAATATTCTCAATATCTCTAACTTTATAACACAGTTAGTTCAAAGACAGAATAATCATCATGTCGTAGCTATGCAAGACTCAAAATACTAAGTGTTGGGTATGTTATGCACCACCAGAAAGTCTAGAGTTGCAAAGTTTGTTTCTGCTAGTCTTCTCCACTGGTTGGTTCTCCTTTAAGTTGCAAACACGAATGAATACCTCCCTGGTAAGTGATCCAACACATCATCTCTATTCTGACGAAAAAGTGACTGAACCTGTCAAATCGGATCCTTGAGCTGTTTGATCACAGTTTTGAATGTCTTGTGATAACTCGAGCTGTTTGATCACAGTTTCTCCAAAACATCTTTTTGTATCGTTCTTGAAAGGTCGCACATTCTTTTGATAGAAACCCATCTGCTTTTTTAAACTTGAACTTGCTATTATCATCATCTTCACACCTCGGTTCTACTTATCTGAATTTTCTTTGTAGTTGAATTTTAGTAACCAAGTGTATGCTCTAGCATTAGTCATTGTAGTTCACCTAACAGAATATGCACATTAATTAGTCCATACTGGAAGTGGTACATGGACAAAGGTTTGGTGAACGGGTGTGTGGCGTGTAACACAAGAGAATGACCGTAAGAAGTATGAAGGTGCAAGTGCTAGCTTTAGGAAGCTGCGTAATGATCACGAATTGGGTGTTGGTGATGAAATTGGGCTATATTGGGATCCTATATTTTAAACGTTTATGTTCAAATTACTTTATAAGGTTCGTGATTTGGGTGATAATATTTTTCGAAGTTGCAAAGTTTGTTTCATTGGTTTTGTATAACTTAAAACAGATGGACACGTGTCAACTGGAGAGGAGCCTCCTCCAACTATAAATACACCAAAAGTTGAGAAATCAGTTACCATTTGTCTCTGTTTCCCGCTAAAATTCTCCAAATCTTGATCATCAAATGGCTAATGAAATTTGGAAGAGGAAGATACTCACTGAAGAAGAAGATGCCTGCAGAGTTAACGACACATCACCGGTAAAGACTCGAGAACTAGTAGAGATAGGCTCTCCCCTGAAATTCGATTCGAATAACCCATGGAAGATCAAGAAAGAAATTACCCCTCAAGTTCTACATCAAGAAAATCTGGTGATTTCACATTCCGAGGCGTTTGACTACATTCTTCCATACTGGAACTTGGACAAAGCCAAACAATTGGTGAAGGGGGACAGGAAGGGTGTTGCTATGTGCGATGTAATCAATTATACTAAGTATAATGAAGATGCAGGTTTTATTTTTCGGAAGCTGAATAATCATGATGATGACTATTCTCTATCCGTCATTGGATTGATCAACATTCACCGATTGGGCGTTGGTGATGAAATTGGGCTATATTGGGATCCTAGATTTCAAACGTTTATGTTCATAATACTTTCTAAGGTTTGTAGGAAGAAGATATTCTCTGTTAACAAAGACCTAATAGAGGCAGGTCCTGCCCAGACAATCCATTCAAATAACATGATGCACATGACGAAAAAGATTACCAGTCAAGATATCACTTTTGGAGAGCTGCGGATTTCATCTTTAGCCATGTTTGACTGCATTCTTCCATACTGGAACTTGGAGCTGGCAACAAGTTTGGTGAATGGGAATGCGGCGCATGTTGCCTTGTGGGATGCAACAGAGAAGAAGTATGGCAGGACTAATAGGTATGAAGATGGACGTTTTACTTTTAGGAAGCTGAGTAATGATGACTACTCTCTAACATGCATGACATTGATCAATGATCGCGGATTGGGTGTTGATGATGAAATTGGGCTACGTTGGAATCCTATTATTTCAAAGTTCATATTCAAATTAATTTCAAAGGTTTGTAGGAAGAAGACATTCTCTAACACACCAGGGGTAATGACTCGAGAGCTAATAGAGACGACAGGCCCTGCCATAATATTTGATCTCAGTAACATAAGGTACCTCGGGAAATTCATTACCCCTCAAAATATCGCTCAAGGAACACTGGAGATTTCATCTTTCCAGACGTTTGAGTACATTCTTCCATATTGGAAGTTGGACAAGGCCCAAAGTTTGGTGAATGGGAACGTGGAGCGTGTTGGCCTGTTAGATGTAACAGAGGAAAAGCATGGCAGGACTATTGGGTATGAAGATGTAGGTTTTACTTTTAGCAAGCTGGATAATCTTGACTACTCTCTATCGTGCATGGCATTGATCAATGATCGCGGATTGGGTGTTGGTGATCAAATTTGGCTATGTTGGAATCCTATTATTTCAAAGTTTATATTCAAATTAATTTCAAAGGTTTGTAGGAAGAAGACATTCTCTAACACACCAGGGGTAATGACTCAAGAGCTAATAGAGACGACAGGCCCTGCCATAATATTTTATATGAGTAGCAGAAGGTACTTCAGGAAACCCATTACCCATCAAAATATCGCTCAAGGAACACTGGAGATTTCATCTTTTGAGATGTCTGAGTACATTCTTCCATATTGGAAGTTGGACAAGGCCAAAAGTTTGGTGAATGGGAACGTGGAGCGTGTTGGCGTGTGGGATGTAACAGATGAAAAGTATGGCAAGCCTAATAGGTATGAAGATGTAAGTTTTACTTTTAGGAAGCTGGATAGTCTTGACTACTCTCTATCGTGCATGACATTGATCAATGATCGCGGGTTGGGTGTTGATGATGAAATTGGGCTATGTTGGAATGCTATTATTTCAAAGTTTGAATTCAAATTAATAAGTAGGGCTGTATTGATTGATTAGGGGCTTGTAGAAATTCAAGTTTTATGTTCAAATTGTGTAAATGATTCAAGAATTGAAATATGAATATATGATCGATGATTCTTTTCTCAAATTTAATCTGTTTTTTGTACTTGGAATTTTGTCTACTTGTATTTGCAAGACAAGAAATGAGTTTTAATTCATCTGTTCACTCCCTATTAAAGATGGTTATACAAGTTTGAATGAGCAAAGATCTGATAGTTCGAACTGTTTTATTTCGTTCTTGAAAGGCCTTACAACAATCACATAAATATTCTTTTGATTCTGTTTTTTCTTTTACTTGAATCTGCTGATATCATCATCTTCGTACCTCAATTCTGCTGATCTGAACTTGCAAGTGTATGCGCTAGCATTAGTCATTGTAGTTCATCTAACAGAATATGCACAGTAACATCAAAGAGACGGTGTCCATTTTGCAGTTAGTGAGTGCACTAATCTGTTTACATAGAGTCAGCTCATTTAACAGACACAACTATCTAACCACTTGATTAATATCTCAACTAACTGCTAACAGAAGGGAACTGCTGTGCAAGTATATATCAAGTCTTTGTTTCCATTTTTTCTGCTCAGCTAATAGCTATTGCAAAAGAAGAAAGGCAACATGAGTTTCTGGCTGCTCAACTGTTGGGCATGGCCTTAAGTGACATATGTAGAACCTTCTGGACAAAAACCTGCATTCAGAATAAATGATGGTTGTAAGTAAACTGCATTGTAGAAAAAAATCATCTTCTGGAAGTCGAAATTCTTATTTGCACGATATAAGATCAAAACTAAAATGATGACATTACCATAGAATGCTCTTCTTGAGCCATTTATGTTAGTTCAGCCAACACATTCTCGAGGGGAACTCTCAGCTTGCTCCGTTTAGTCTGCAGTTTTTCGCAGCATAAGTTAATCTAACAGCAGTAGTCATATCTTAGCTCTTTGTACAGAAATGAGCATAGACCATTTTCCTCGTCGAAGGAATCAATTTAATAAACAAATTTGGTTTCCTCCCATCTTTTGTTAGTATTAACATATCTAGAAGTTTCTTTAAGATTTTATCGTCCTGTCTAGTCAAACTTAAAATTCAATAAATAGCAGCAGTTGGAAGTTGGCAAACACTTGATCAACATATTCCAAGTGAAAGTTGGCGACCATGCAGAGTTGTATCCATACAACAATGAAACATGAAAACAATATAACAAGTAAAAGATCAACGTATTAACAGGTCGATATCTTCAATACCTCTCCATCAGAAACACCATGCTGATTTAGAGGCCTTGTTACATAAGTGGACTGAAGTGTAAAATAGTTTATCGGTGGGAGGTGGCAGGTATCCTGTGGAATTAGCCGAGTTGCACGATATACATATATAGCACTAAAAATGATATAAATGATTCATTAAGTTTGAAAGTAGGTCTACAGTTATCGTATGAATATATTTTTATATAGGTAATAAATCATTTGTTTGTGCAAACAATCTATGGTATTGTGGCATTAAATAACTAAAACCATATATGTAATAATATGACACTTTGATATCTAGCTCTGTTGGATTTGATAGTTTTTGACATTTTAAAAATATTTGCAATAATTTAATTCATTTTTAACCCTTTATTTATGATTAAAGGGTATGGGAAGAGGGTATTGTTTTCCAAATCTAAAATGTTAAGAGGGTAAAATGAGTTTTTTTTATTAATATAAATTTCTTCTTATTTTTTTTATATATTATTGGAAGAAAATGTGGGTAGTATTTTTCTTTGGGCAAAAAATAGAAAAAGTTGAAGAATGCTGCTTATGATTATTTCATTGGTTATCCCACACCAATCATACCTTTCTTATTGAACAAATTCCATTTATGATTTATTTAATTGGAATATAGTTTTGGTGGAGCTCCAACTAAAGAAATCAAATTATTTTACAATATTTTATGACTGCTTAATGATTCATGCATGACATTTCAAGGTTCAATAAACCCCCTAATTAATTTCCCAATAATTTGATAAAAGTACTAATCAACAAATAATGCTGGATTGACATTATGTTCGAGTAAGTCTGAATGTCGATTCATGTGAATTCAATAATTGTGAAATTTATTAAATATCTGATCATGAATTTCATTATTATTATAATAATATATCTTCAAACTGAATTAATACTTGTTTATTTTTGACACTTTTGTACTTTTTAAAAAAACAAAAAAATTATTTTTAAGTGTTCAACCTCTAGGCGTCAAGTACTAGAACATAATCTGATACCGCCCCATTTGATTTCATATTGATAGTGCGCCTCACAAATAATTTATTTAAGTCAATTAAGTTGTTTAACAAAGGGGGGAAAAAATTAAGTTGTTTAACACATGATTTTTTAAAATTGAAATAAAATTTTAATAGATAAGAGATAAATATTACTAGCTCTAATTAATGAGAGGTAAATATAGCTTATTTTCGATAGTACTCAAAAAAGTAAATATAACCCTTTTTCGTAAACATAGATATCACTAACTTATCACTATTATTTTCTTTGTTCATTTTAATTGTTCAGTATTTAATTTGGTGCAATTTTTAAGAGAGAATTAATGAAGTGACAATATTATTATTTTTTAAATATAATAAATTTAATGTTTTGAAAAATACATTAGGGGAATGGGGAATGACTATAATTAATAATAAACGTAGATTAGAAATTAAGTGATAAATTATGTTTTAATTTTTCAAACTGACCAAGTAAATATAATCAAAAAGAGTATAAATTTTTCTGTTAGAAACATTATTACCTCATTATTAAGTATTCTTTTCATCCATTTTTACTTGTCTAGTATTGATTTGACACATCTTTTTAAGTGTAATAAAAAAAATGACAGTTTTACAATGTCACTCCTTATATATAAAATTAATTTAGTGTTTTTTTTTAATAATACATTGAAAAATAATTATAGTTAATACTCCTTCTATTCAATATGAATAATTTCGACATTTTTTTATGGTTCAAAATAAATGAACTTTTCAAAGTTCAAGAATGTATTAATTTTTTTTCCAAAATTACTCTTCTTTTTATTAAGTTTTTAAGAGAGAATTAATGGAGTGACAATATTATTATTTTTTAAATATAATAAATTCAATGTTTTGAAAAATACATTAGGGGAAATGGGAATGACTATAATTAATAATAAACGTAAATTAGAAATTAGAGTAAGTGATAAATTATGTTTTAATTTTTCAAACTGACCAAGTAAAAATAAACTTCTGTTAGAAACATTATTGCCTCATTATTAAGTATTCTTTTCATCCATTTTTACTTGTCTAGTATTGATTTGACACATCTTTTTAAGTGTAATAAAAAAATGACATTTTTACAATGTCACTCCTTATATATAAAATTAATTTAGTATTTTTTAATAATACATTGAAAAATAATTATAGTTAATACTCCTTCTGTTCAATATGAATAATTTCGATATTTTTTTATGATTCAAAATAAATGAACTTTTCAAAGTTCAAGAATGTATTAGTAATTTTTTTTCCAAAACTACTCTTCTTTTTATTAAGATTTTGGATCCCAAATAATGACCATCTCTAAAAAAAAAAAAATAAAGTTTGGGAAGTATCAAAAAGATGATATTGTCAAAAGAATATGAAGTTCACAGGATAAAATTAGGGAATGTATAATTATTATTTTCTTTATAAAAATAGGAGTTGATATGAGATTTTTAATCCTCTGTTGTGTTGTTTAGATATGGAGAAGAGAGTTATGCTAGTTATTTACCTTTAACAAGAGTGAAGATGAGGGAAGATTTGATTTTAAAATGTTAAAATTTTACTGTTAAGATTGTGACGAAGTTAAAATTTTCACTTAGGCGATTCAAAATATAAAAAAGTGAACATAAAAATAGTTTTACTCATGCATAAACAATAACAAAATTCGTTAAAGAGAGTTCAAACTAATCTGCTGATCCATACCTAGATCCGGTCCTACTACTAGAAGAGTTAACTCAACAACTTAAAGAAAACTCACTTATCCATGATGAACAAAACAACACTCCAGATACTAAGTAGGATTCATGTATTTTAAAGACATTTTTTTGTCATATTGAAGTGTTTATCTGGTCACTCATTAAGTTAAAGTATCTAATTTATAAACCATGTCAAGTTTAAAAAATTATTTATGTTTTCAACTTAAAATAAAAATAAATCAGAAACTAATTTTAATCTTGGATTTTTCAAATTTAAACAAGTTAAAATAAATAAATATTTTTAATTTTTTTTTTTTTTGTCACAAACACAATCAAGCAAACATAAAGTAATTTAACTTTTTCCAGTCTGTACCAAAAATAAGTAGACCAAATGTCACACTCACCAGGCATGAACGGCCGGTATGAATTGGCTAGTTGTTGATAAAGTTATATTTAAAAATATTTTAAAAAATTATTTAACTATTAATTATCATTTAAAAATGATTTAACATTTAATTGACAAACTTAATTATTTCTCACAAAAAAAACATCTTATAAAAGAAGTTTATTTTAAATATTTGACCAAATAGATTTTAGCATAAGTCCCTGTGAAATTTCTATCAAGTTATGAAAATAAAACAATAATGTTACTGTTTGTTTTTTAACACAAATATATCTTTACAGTTAGTTAAATGTAATAAGATATGTCTGAACGTTGGAAATAGAGCAATTATATGTGTCACCTCTTTTTTGACATAAAAATCTCGTTTTGTCAGCTAAGTTGAGTAATAATATTTCTAAACTATTAAAAATAGAGTACTCATGTCTTATTTATTTATTTTAAGTTTTACATAAAAACGCATTACTATTATAGTTAAATATGGAGCCAAAAAAAAACTGAGAATTTTAAATTCCTATATAATTTGATTTAGTTTTAAATTGCTATTAAAAAAGCACTATTAGACCTAAAAAACATTAAGAACATTTTTAATCAAATAAATATAAGAAAGACATTTTTAAACTATTTACGATACATTAAAAACATCTCCAACTCTTTTCCATTTTAAAAATTGGTAAAAAAGTATATCTATGTATTTAACCGTCCATTTTAAATCTTTCTTTTATTTAGATATATACATATAATATTGAATCTTTCTTTTATTTTTGATATATATATAT
>JAJOOS010016623.1:0-35611 GCA_029582725.1 Solanum chiquidenum
CCCCCCCCCCCCAGAGAAGAATGATAGGGAAAAATATGAGATGTCATTGTGTTGAAATGAGGATTTTTTTTTCTTTTTGTGAAATTATAATATGGATTGGATTATGTATAAGTAATTGAAATGGTGTTATTGTTGTGTTGTGTAGATAAGGCAAGTAAATTAAATTAGATGACAAAAGATAGTATGTCATAAGTATGGAATATACACTATATTTTCATCACATTATCTTTGAAATTTGTATCTTTTATTGGTTATGTTTTTATTTTTGTTATGATATTTTAAATTTCATTACGTGTTTTAGAACGATTTTCCTATTATTCGTTATGTTTTTAGTACTCTTGTTCTCCTTTTTTTTTTTTTTTAATTTGCTTTGATATGCATTAATAAGCCATATATTTAAATTCATGAAGCAAAACGAAGTTCAAAACTAAAATACATGTCATATTATCAAGGGAAAAGGTTCAAAAATGTTCTTAACCTATTGAAAATGATTCAAAAATATCCTTCTTCCACCTATTGATTTAAAGAGGCCCTTAACGTTTTCTTTAGGTTCAAAAATGCCCTTTAGCTAACAGAAATATGACATGAAATTTAACTAAACAAATGGCCGGTTTTCATTGGTCAACATAATTATTTTATCAAATATAAAAAAATCCCGCCCATACCCATTTCAAACCCAACACCCAAACCCATTTCAAATTAATCTAACCCAACTTTTGTCTCTCTTCTTTCTTTCTTCCCCTTTCCCTTTTCCTCATCTACCCTTTTTATTTAATTTGTGTTTTCTTTCTTCCTATTTAATGTATAAAAGATTAGTTTCTTAGTCAAGGTTAATCGTGTAATAATTATTGAAGATTGATTGTAAATCATTTCACAATGTAGATGCGAATGAATATTGTATGTAAATTCCCACCTTGCGGCATCAGTGATTAATATTACTATGCATTTTAGTTGCTATTTATTGGGTTAAAATGTTGTTTTGGGGGTTTACAATCTACATTTAGCTGTTATTTTTTGGGTTTCAAGCTTTCATTTTAATTGTTGTTTGTTGGGTTGAAAGTTACTCTTTTTTGGGCTTAAAAGCTGCAGTTTACTACATGCTGCAATTTAGCTATTTTTTTTATCAAGTTAATTGATGCAACTTAGCTACTTTGGGGATGAAAGATAGTTGTTTTTTAAAGAAAGAAAAGAGGATGAAGAAAGAACTGAGGAAGAAGAAAGAACAGAGGTCGCATGAGGTGCCAGTTGAAAACGGGTTTGGGTGAAGTTTTTTTATTTGATATATAAATCATGTATAAATAGTAATATTTTCCGCCGAAAGGGATTTAGACGAACCCCCGAACAGAAGGCTGGCACCTCCCCTGATCACAATGGGGCAGGCGGGGCGGGGCGGGATTGACCTCAACCCGTAAAAATTAGAGAAAACCACTTCAACCCACCCCGCATCCCTCCCCGCCCCGCACAACTTTAAAACCATCCTGCCCCGCCCCATTACTATCCCTACTCTGAGTCTCTCCTAGTTTAAAGACAAAATGGTTGTTTGCCTTGTGACCACAAAATCCTAAAAACTTGAGGGCTTGTTTTCTTGGCTGGAAATTTGAATATTTGTAACTCTGTTTCTACCGAAAACAGAGTATAATGCTCTGCAACAATTTTTGCGAATATGACTCCAGATAGTAAAAGAGTTGATGAAGGTGAAGATAGATCTCCAGTGCTTTGCCAAGAAATCTTATAGATGATATTCCAAGTCTCTTACTCATGCACAGAGGCGGAGCCACGATTAAAAGTTTGGAGGTTCTAAATTTTAGGACGGTTTAAACCCACAACACACTAACCCCTTCCTTACCACTAAATTGTCAATGAATTTTGTTACGAGGTTCACAAGTTTATATGCATATATATATATATATAAAAAAAAAATCTCATATAAATATAGGATCTACAGAAAAGCTAGTGTGATTGATACTTCATCTGCAACTAGTCAGGATAAAGCTTCATGTAATAATTAGCACCAGAGATTCACTCCACCAACAGTTTTAACGTGTAGATTATGATCATTATGAGGGGTTGAATTCACACAACACATTACTTAGGGTTGTATAAGCTCTCAGTTATAACAAAACTCGTAAGTTTATACTTTCCTGATAACGCTGTTTATGTCATAAAGTTATGCCACAGGGCTATTTTTGCTCAAATTATTTAATGTAGAGAGGAAAACATACATAACAAAAGTGTAAAATTGGAGAACCTCTATATAACTCCACTTAGAAACAAAATAAAAATGCTTGTTTATATAACAGAAATGGATGATCTTTTCTTGATTTTCTTAGTCTTTATGGTTGGTGGTGAAGGGTGAAAAAATGGATCATCTGTCCAATTCTTTTCACCCCAATGCTTCAACATACCCTTCCAATTGCATAACCTGTCTGTGCATCTCTTAAGTCGTCGATCGTTGATCTTGATTTTCCAATGTCCATCAACATAGTTTGCCTTCTCTGCTTCCCTTCTATCCCATTCCAATTGCGCCTTTTGCTTTGATCGTAACAAGCAAAAGTCTTGTAGCTGCTCGGGCATTGCATCGTGCACTTTCCACCACTTGTGATGTGCAACATCACTCGCGAATTCTTGTAATATGTCTACGTTCCAATTACAATCATAGTCGCGGAAGCACAACCATGGTTTGTATCCTAAGTAGTGAAGGACATAAAGAATAGGAGGATCAGCCCCGAAAAGATGTGTTTTCTTTGCTTTCACTACTTCATCATCACCAATCCAAAAGTTCTTCAAGAAGTTCATATGCTTTGGTATACGATGCCACCACGTGAATATTTCGTTTAGGTAACCTTGATCACCTCCATTATAAGACTCAATCTCATTTATGTGATCCATCAAGAGCTGGAACGTGCAATTTGATGGCTCGATCACCATGACACCGGAGTTAAACAACGTGCCATTGTTCCCCGTGGCTGAAATCTGTGGCATCCTAAATAAGATGTCGATGTTCCTAAGTATAAGCAAATCAGCATCAATGAAAATGATTTTATCATAATCTGTCAACTGCCATAGTCTAAATTTGCTATAGTTCCACTCATTGTAGGCATCTTTCTCTGCTTTAGGATTTCTTATTCTCTGTATAGTCCTAACTTGCCACCCTGCTGCCTCGAGTCCACTCCGATGATACTCACCAATCGATTCATCAACAAGAATCACGAGGTCTCTCGTGGACCCTGACATTCTAATACTTTGTGCTGCTGCTATAGCTCCACATACATATACATGAGCTGAATGCAAGATTGTTGCATATGCCTCGCGTCTTTTGTTCCCCGAATGTACTTCCTCTGTTACCATAACATAAACGATAATCAATACTCGATATTTCTGTGGTGTTCACGTCAAGAAAAGGGGAAAAAACAATAGAGTATGTCTTACCTGTTGTACCAAAGGGTAGTGCAAGTTCACATGATCCAACAGGAAGTTGAACTTTTTCTCTTAGTACACTCAAGTCCGGCTTGTACAACCACGCGTTACCTTTTCTAGCAACGAGCTCGTTGCACCTATAAAGATTCGGTATAGGGAAACATTTGGTTATGAAAAGCAAATGCACAGGATGTATTCCCTTAGCAGATGAAGCTAAACCAGCAGCAGCAAGTTGCAAGTGCAATCGCGCAACATCTCTAGACCAATTCCCTTCATTCCTACACGGTAACTTGACAGCTATTAGATCGAATCGTGTCCTAGGGACTTCAAGTTTTGGAAAAGTAGGACAACTTGGAACTTCATTTTCTTGTTCTTCATCAATCCATTCAGGATACAAGGTGTCCCAAGTCACATTTTTTTCGACGTAGTCAAGGTGAAGTACTGTTTGATTAACATTAGGAACAACTTGTGTCCATTCATTGATTTCATCTTTGTTGAAATTAAGAAGGCCAATGTTCTCAACAACTTTTTTTTGATTAGGCAATTGTTCCAAAACTTGTGATACTTCTTCCCAGCTGATGTCTATATCTGATATGTATCTAGGATCAGAAGCACCCCATATCCACCTGTTCACAAAATGTTGCCTGCATTAAATAATTTGTTCACATTAATAAACAACTAAGCTATGACCAATTTGGTGAAGTACTCCCTTGGTTTCACTCTACTGTCTCCAGACCCCACTATATACGACTATATTGAATATATTAAACTCCTTATTACACCTAAATCACTTGATGTATTGATGTGGACTGACAGTAATGTAAGCCTGATTGAAAATCTAATAAGGCCTACTATAAGATCAAGGCTTGACACCTATAAATATATGGCTAGGTCACCTCTCATCTCCTTAACTCTAAGCCCCCCCGAATTCTAGACTTTTGGAACGCGCTTCTGCATTGATGAACAAAACAACTTAACGAATACACGTCTTAATAACTAACATTTAACTTATATACAATGACAATATAAATACGTTTTGCATTAGCTATATAATTAAAAATGTAGCAAGTTACCAAACTTACTTCATAAATAACTAGTTCTACATTAAACTTATTTTACGCTGTCAGTGTACATAAGTTAAACTGATATATATATATATTGAAGAATAGATATGAAGTAGAGCATACCTTGAAACAGTGTCAGCATTATTATGTTGACAAACAGAAGGGGAAGATAAAATCATGTAGAAAGTACCAATCACAATGATAAATAGCACAAGCTTTAGAGGATGAAACTTGCAATTTGTGTTCTTCTCTTGAAAAGGGTTTTGGAGAGGCTTTATACTTCCAACATCCTTCACTTTTATTTTTTGTAATCTTCTTTTGCATGCATCTTCTCTGTAAAAATGATGTACAAGTAGTAAAAACAATTGGTTAAATTATTAAATTAAAAAAAATAAATCAAAATGATAATTAATATCCTTAACATCTCTTTATATTGGTGGTGCGACTCTAGGTTAATATTTTTGATTTCTCATTTAGTGTTCAGTGGTTCTTTTTTTTTTTTATATAATTATTTTGAATTCACGCTAAAAAGTCTATTTTAAGGGGAAAATGATCTTTATCAATAACGATTTTGATTTCCAAGACATGAATACGATACTTCTAATTAAGAACCAATTACAATTTTGAATTTCTGTCTAAGAAAGACGTCGATGACATTGGTTAGCTACTTCAACAACTAACTAATCTGTCTTTCAACAAATTAAATGATAGTATTAAAAGATCTCATCCACATATTAGAAATATTATTATAATTTTTTTAAACCTTGGTTGAACAGTTAATTGTTCACCTACCACATGTTGGATCACCACAAACTAGTTAATCTAATAAATCTCTAATTAATTAAAAGGTTGCTTAGTCTAATTAAAGTGAGATTATAAAATTAAGATAATACAACTACTCTACCATCCTTAAACCAATAATTTTCAGTCTCACATGGTTTTTATTTCCCTTGCCTATGTGTTATTATTTTAGAGAACAACTATTTTCCACAAAAAAAATAAAAAGTATTTTGTATGATACATTTTCTAGTAAAACTTACTTTCTAAGTTTTGGGGTTCTTTGCTTGAAAGGTTCCAACAAATTATAAAACTAATCTTTTTATAAGTATTTTAATGTAATATATAAATATGAGGAAAATGACCTTTTTAGTGAAATGAGGAAAAATAAATTGCACAAATATCATTTCAAATGCTTTTGATATCATATTTTCTACTCAATTATTAAAAAAAAACATTTCACATAAATTAATATTTTCCTTCCTACCAAAACACCCTAAATGCTAGATTGATAGTTCCAACTAAAATATAGTATTTGCTTCTATATTAATACTATATATTACCTTTGATGAAATTATCACGATAACAATATATTCAGTAAAATTTTATAAAGTAAGATCGAGAAATATAACGTATACGTAAACTTTATCTCTACCTCGTAAATGTAGAGAGACTAATTCCGAAAGACCTTCGACTCAAATGAAATAAATTAAAGTAATAATAGAAAAGAGGAAAAACAACCATGAAGAAAAATATGACAACTAATAGAAAATCAGTATGGAACAAGTATGCATATAACCATAGCATAATTTTATTTTATAGCAATAAATAACTTACATTGATCTTCTAGCCTCCATGATAGCTGCCAAAACATACGAAGAAAATACACACACATTAATATCCAATAAGTTTCAACAAGAAATCCTACAAGGGAAAATAGTACCCATGTCCTATGCACCAATCATCATAATTGCCTATCAAAAAGACAAGTGAAAAACAAAAGAGAAGAAAAAGATAGATTTTTTCAAAGTACAAAAAACTAAAAGGAAACCATGATTACTTCACAAATAAAAGCTCTCTTCACGCCTATCCAATAGAAAAAATATATCAATCCTTATTCATTACTATAGAAAAAACTCACCCGCACCGAATATATACACTAAACTGATGCAATTTATCAGTTTTATCCTTCATTATATTTTTAGCTCAAAAATATCTTCCAACTAGTAAAATAACTTTAAAATACATTTTTACTAACGATTACTTCAAAACAAGGAATTTTGAACAAATTTGCTCTTGAATTATTCAAAATAAGACAATTTTATACATATCTTACGTAATTCGAGCAGAAAATAATTTGAGTTAGTTGAACCAACATAACATGTCCTTAATCCGCCACCACTTAAGCATACTAAAACATTGAAATTACTCTCATATATGGTTTCAAAAGAAGATGAACAAGAATTATATGGCACAATAATTCAAACAAAACAACAAGAATTATATGGAACAATAATTCAAACAAAATAACAAGAATTATATGGCACAATAATTCAAACTTACCTTTGCAAATACTTGGCAATGAGAATTACCACATTGAAAATAGATATTCTTGTTTTCTTCTTCTTTGTTCTTTTTTATCTTTTGGTTAATTGAAGAAGGTGTTGATTGTATGAGAAGAGAGGAGGAAGAAACAAAAAGGACACACTCGATACAAGAAATAACACTTTCTATGATTGAATAATTCTTCAAGTTTTTGTAAATATTTATATATATTTTTCTTGAAGCTACAATAAAATATATGCTATTTGAGATATGTCCAACTATTTTCTGGTGGCCATAACAAAAATATTAATATAAACTTTTAAAAAATGTCGTGTCAAGTCAATTGCAAGAACAAGTTTTTTCACCAACTTCTTTGCTTTTGAATTGTCTCTTCTTACAAATAAAAATAAGGAATACAAGAATTAACATATTTTTTTAATGCTTCCCTGTAGATTCTTAATTACAATATATAAGTCATTCTAGAAATCAGGTAATTATATTGTCTTGGAAATTTTTATTTAATCCTTTTTCTCCTCTTTGGACTCTTTTGCTTTCTTGGGATAATGTGTTTGGTAGATAGGGAAATTATTTTTCAAAAAAAATATTGTTTACTAAAAGGGGATAAATGATCTTTAATTGTACCTTCATTTGAAATAATAAGTTTGCAAGATAAAGTTTCTTTTGGAAAATATTTTCGTATAAATCACACCTTTAATCCATATACGATTATTATCACGATTTTTTCAGAATTGTTAATTATTGTGACTTATAGTATTTGTTACGTAGTTTTGAAGTATTGTATTTTTTTAAAAAAAAAACTTAAAGATTTATGTTCTAATTCACAGTTAAAATAAAAATATCTTACTCTCGAAATTCGAACTGTACCACATAAATTGGGACAGAGAGTATATTCTAAGTGCACCAAAATTAAACTCTATTTTTAAGTATATTTTTTAGATCACTAATCTAGAGAAGAAAATGAAATTAAAAGATATTATGACCCCCTTCATTGAGAAATAGGAAGTGGTCAAATTTCAACCCAATAAAAAAAGAAGAAGAAGGATTCTCTTATATAATTTTTTTAATTAAAAATATATTAAGGTTGTCAATGTACACATGATGTAGAAGGTAGGATAAATATTTACTTAAAGAGAATAGTTCTAGTAGATGGATATTAGGTCAATGAAAACAATTTGTTTAGTTTATGATGTGAAATTAGTGATTAGGAAGTTATATCTAATTAATTAATGACTTATACCAATAATTAATCATTTCAATTAGGTGAATTTTGGAATATATCACAATAATAACAGTCTGTAGAAGGTAGTAATTAGTTTAATGCCTTTTATAAATCTCAATTTGGTTTTTATTTAAACCCATAATTACAACTAGTAATTAATTTGATTAGTGTTTTAATGAGAGTTAGTTTTGCTTAAATTTTTTTTTTGAAAGTGGTCCATTTTAATCATATAGTGAATCATTTTGTTGTAGTAATATCTACTCAATTTATTGGTCAAAAGGTGATGAATCTTTTTGTGACTGATTTTTTTTTCTTTTCCATTTTAGTAAAAACATTACAAAGAAAATATTTTTCTTCCTTTTATTGTTTTTTTCCCATGAAAAAAGTGGTGAATGTATCTGCTTAAAGTTTTGACAAATTCACTGAATAATTTCTAATGACAAAAAGAATAGTAATTGTAATTAAATTCTCCTTAATTATTTATTTCATTTCTATTTAATTGCATCATGAAATAGGCAAAAGTTAGAGAATGTCTGTTAATATTTCCCAAAGTTGCTAAAATGGAGCTATCCAAATATGTTATACATTCTCAATAATTAATAATTTAATGAAGACTTTAAGTTATATGTATAAAAATGAATAATTACATGTATTCAAGAGTAACTACATACTGCAACTAATTATATTACATTAACAATTTAGTTTCTTTATACATATATAGCTATTTATTGTGTTTTCAATAATCACACTATTTTAATATTTGTTAGTATTCCTTTTTTTAGATTTTGTACTGCGTTTCTTATTAATGACTATGTTTTCTTCTTTCACTACTTGGGTTTGATACACTGAGCTGAAAGTTTTTCGAAAACAACCTCTTTATCTCCACGAGGTAGTGGTAACTGGTAAGGTCTACGTATACTCTATCGATCTCCAGACCCACTTAGTGAAATTTCACTGGATAATTTATTGTTATTGTATACATATATAGTTAAATGAATATAATTGAAATCATTTAATTAATTGTGAATTAGTATCATGATAACCACAAAGATAAAATATATTGATTTAGAAAGCTTGAAAGATGAGCAAAAAAACAGATAGTGAAAATGAGGTATGTGCTAAAGTAAGGAGAAGAAGCAATCTACTTGGCACTTTGCCAATTACAAATGTCTTTGTTTCATACATACAAATAATATTTGGTGAGTGAAACCTTGCACCTATCGCTACGTATCACTTTGTTACACTCCCCACCCCACTTTGTGTATTTATGTATGTATCTAACAAATATATAGGCATACTTTAACTAACTTTTATGAATAGTGACGTACCTAGCATTAAAGTGTGTAGTTTAGTCGTCAACGAAAAATCATGAGATCTTATTAACTTCTAGTTCAAGTAACAACCAAAATATACTAGGTGATTTTTTTTTCTTTTGTATATACCTAAGTCTTGATAGAGAGAGTTACTCGCCTACTCGGTATCTATATAGATGGGGATAGTATTTTCACCATGAGACTTTAACAATATAAAAAGATAAACACACGGAAAGACTAGAAATTTCAATATATTTTATTTTGTATATACAGTGTAATTTTTTGGCGAAAAGAATTTGGATAAACCACCTGCCTCAACTCTGCCTAATTAATTGATAACGTGATAAGACTTGCTATAACAAACTAAACCTTATTTGATAGCGTAAAAAATCTCTAATACAGTCAAGGTACTTACGTATATGAATTAAATAATTAAAGATTTTTACCTTTTTGTTAGAAACAATATTTTTTGAAAATTTATAAACTTTGCCAAAATTACCACAATTACAAATTAAAATTGCAGAAATTATTGGCTTGAATTGAGAAAATTTAACCATTTGTACAAGTTGAGACCAACGGGAGTGTATGATCTTTTTTAGAGTTAAAAAATTGACCTTTTCTCATCTTATCACCTACTTTAATTATTGGGACAAGTACATAAGTAGCTATTTGGGTGAAATAATTGACAATCGACTGGTTACAAAAAGTTAAAGGAAATTAAACACTATATAATTAGACATACTTCGCTATCATATATACAATTATTACCTGTATTTTCAAATATTACGTATCTTACCATTAATTAAGAGTTTTCTATCATATATTGAGAAAGATAACTTAGATATTTGTATTTTTGCTACCATATATACTAAAATAGGGAGAGAAGCGAGTGAGATGGGGAGGGAGGCGAGAGATATTTGTTATGTATCTCAGATACATGCACATGCATGTATCTGGGATCCCAGATACATAAGAGAGTGGCGAGCGAGATGGAGAGAGTCGAGCAAGTTTGTAATGTATCCTAAATACATGTGAATCCACTTGGATATAATGTATCTAGAACAAATCATACCTAATTTTGACCACATGTATCTGGACGTATCTGGACACACCAAAATATGGTAAGATACATAATATTACAAACTAGAGTGTGTATATAAGTAATTAGCTCCAAAACTAGTGAAATTTATATCGATTCTCCAAAAGTTATAACACACAATAGCAAGAAGCTAGTGAATTTGGGTTGTCATTGACTTCAAGTTACACAAGGTATCACAATGTGGCTTGTCTTCTGTCAAGCTCTCGATTCCGATTGAGCTTTTATGAAATTACATCATTGTCTCTCGTCTAACTCGAGTTGTCATGCTCCTTTGGTAGTTAATTAAAGTAGCTCACGCTTCATGAATAGAGGTGGATTAAGGATCGATGCCAACTCTATAATTTTAATTTGTAATTACCCATTATATTTTTCTTGGTATGCGTTCATATCTAGTATTTGTTACAATTTTGTTGAACTTTACAAATAAATTTATACTTCGAGTAAAAGATATTAAATTCAGATGAATCTGAAAATACAAGGATGAATCCACCATAATATTATAGTATATCATCATGGTTCGGCCCTTTCTTAAATTTCATACATATATAATGAAAGCTTAGTACATCATGTTTTGTTTTTTTTTAAAAAAAAAAAATACATTGTCACCATATCGTTTCCATAAGTGGCACTATTATTATATATTGATTGTGTCTTTCTCACTCTCTAGTCTACCTCCTATAATATTTATTTAGATTATATATATATATATATATATATACCAATACTTTTAAGATAATATTTTCTTATTATATTTCATCAAATATAAGAAAATAAGTAAACCCTCACTTATTTTGCTACTTAAGACTTCTAACAGGTCAAAATTCTTTTTCTAAAATAACTCAATTATCATTTATAACGGCAAAGTGTTCTTCTAAGTTCTAATACATGCAATATATGAGAAAAAGAAGGTTATACTGGATAGTTCTTCATATTTCATCATTACTGTGTTGGACCAATGACCTGTCATCATTCACTTGGCTTGTAAAAATATATATTTACTATATTGATACATTACTTATATATACGATCATTTTAGTTGATTTTTTAGGAGAACTTATATAAATTTTACTAGAGTAGTTAACAAGCTAATTACTTAGATACACTCTAGTTTACATTGTTACGTATCTTATCAGATTTTGGTGCGTCCAGATACGTCTACATACATCCACATGCATATATCTCATGATACCTTGGGTCAAAATTAGGTGCAATTTGTTCTAAATACATTGTATCCAAGTAGATTCAAATGTATCTGGGATACATAACAAATCCGCTAGCCTCTCTCCCATCTCGCTCGCCGCTCTTCTATATATATGATATCTTAGATACATGCGAATTACACCAGTTACATACTCATATGTGTATCTAGTGTGATTTGCATGATCTGAGATATATAATGAATCTTGCTCGCCTCCCTCCCCATCTCGCTTATCTCTCTCCCTATTTTGTGTATATGATAGCAAATATACATTTATCTAAGTGTATCTTTCTCAATATATGATACAAAACTCTTAATTAGTGGTAAGATATATACTATTTTGAAAAGCATAGGTAATAATATTGTATATGGTAATGAAGTATGTTTAATTATATAGATTTTCCTTTTTTTTTAATCACCTATACAGTTACATAAGAAGCCCAAAATATTTTTCTTCTACCTTATACGCACTAGCATGAAATCAATTTTCTTAGTATGGCATGTATATGTAACTATATATGTATTCATAACTTAGTATTTTTAAAAAAAATAAAAATTCCTCACTAAAGTTTGTCTATGAGGATAAGATATTAAAATAAATAAATTGTAAAGATAAAGAAGTAATGTAATGTACTTTGTAGTAGAAGCAAAGCAAACTTTCTCAACGCATGCTATCTTATTTCATTTTTTTTCTTCTCTTGGCTTTGTCTTAACCAGATGATTCTTACAAGCCAAACTTAGCTTTCTCCTTTCTAAGTTTTACCATTTTTAGATAAATATTCATTGTCAAATTTCTTAAATTTTTTGTCATCACTTGTTTTGTTTTAATAAGAAGAATAGTTATATTAATAATAATAACCTTAATATTACAAAGTTTCATTGTCTTAGACATACAATATAAATCATATAATCAACAAAAGTAGAAATAGTAAAAGAAGGTAGTTAAGTATAAGTGGACGTTTGACTATGTTCCATTGTAAGATTTGAAGAAAAAAAATAGCTTTTGTTTTTAAAGTGAAAAATAATATTTGAAAATAGTTTTGGTAGATATATAATCCTTGTGCATTTTTTCAAGGGAAAATTATATATAATAGCAAATTATTAATTCAAATTAAATGTTATAAATATACTTTGATTTAATTGTACCATATAGCAAACTATTGATATTTTCGTCACTCTCCTTGGTGGAATCTCGCTCGCCACTCTCGTTTGGTGGCAGTCTCGCTCGCCTCTCTCGCTTTTATACAAACACAAATGTATAAAGTGCGTTTGTGTTTGCATAAAGCGAGAGGAAATTGTATATATACATATATTTTCGTTCCCAGATCTCGCTCGCCACTCTCCCAAATCTCGCTCGCCACCCTCGCCTCTCTCGCTTATACAAACAGAAACGAAATGTATAAATTGTGCTTCTGTTTGTATAAAGCGAGAGAAAATTGTATATACACATGCAAATACATAAATCTTCGTCTTATACACTTATAATTATACAATACAAATGTTTTACTGCCTAGTTTTCTTTTGTCTTTCTCTCTTTCTCGTTTTATACATACACAGATTATACAATTGATCTTTTGCATACAACTGCTTTCTTTTGTATATGTATAGCGAATTATACAACTGCTTTCTTTGTATATGTATAGCGAATTATACAACTGTTTTTTTTGTATATGTATAGCGAATTATACATATATATGTTTGCTATGGAGCGCAATTATGCAAACTTTGCTATAACATACAAATATGAATTTTGTGTTTGCTATATGTGAAAGTTGCTCTTTTTTCGACAATGGCATTTGTCATTGACTTTCATAGATTGAAGTCCATTGGTTCTAATTTAGACTCCAAAATATGTGAAGGAAATTATGTAAAGAGGGAAATATTGGTTTTTGTGCTTTCTATTTTTGGTTCTTTGTTGACATAGGCTTGCATTGTATTAAATTCAATCTTATTTTTTTACATTTTCACTTTGTTTGTTACACATTTTGTTGATAGATGGGCCTTCATTTCAATATTCGAGTGAAAGGTTGAAAGTCTTTTCTTGGACCGGCCCAAACGAAGCCCAAAGGCCACTTTCTTTGAGGTCTGCATAATTACATGAAAAACTATCTAATTACACAAATATTCCGATAACATTTGTGTAGGTAAAAAATATGAAATATTAATAAGCTTTTCCTTAATTTTTAATCATTCAAGGAAAAGTAACATGCAAGAACATGTTAAATTATTAGGGGCTGCATTATCCCTGCAAGGAGGGATCATTTGCACTCTTGACCCTATTTTATGTTGATTTTTAATTAATCTTCCTATTAACGAAATAATTTTTCGTGAGATACAAGTCTATATTTTCACTATTTGAGAGGCAAAACGTCTACTAGTTTTATGGGGAAATTCCAGTGTTCCGAATTTATTATAAGGCTCAATTAATTTAAATTCATATAAAAAAGTTCCACCTTAAAATAATAAAATACTCTCTATCAAAAACGGTTTCATTCTCAAAATTCAAATCGAGAATCTTTAATTAAAAAAAAATGGAGTCCTCCATTTTGCGTACACAATATTCCGTGACATAGAAAAGCATTAACGCAGAGGAAACAAAAAGAAGGCGTACACTCGTTCCCCTTTTATTGATACACTAAAAACCAAAGATCACTAAAAGAATAAAAAAAAATTAAAAAAATGAACGCACTAGTGAGTTATTGAAATTGAGAGTAGAAAAATGTATCCTATAATTAAATTGCGATACCAAATGGACACCACTAATAGGTAGCACTATTAAAGTGGACATGTATATATGTACTACTTCGAATATTTTATTAAATTGAAATATATTTATTACGATGATACTTATTTTGAGATGGAGGAAGTACTACAACAACAATAACAAATTTAGTATAACTTTACATAGTTAAAGTCTGAAGAGGATTGAATGCATGCACGTAGACTGCACTACTATCTTAGAAATAAAGATGTTGTTTCTGATAGACTCTCGACTCAGGAGAAAGTACTAATTATTTTCAATTTATTTCTTAATACAGTAACTGAAATCACTTATAATAATTAAGAGTGATATCGTAAATCAAATCTGAATATTATTGAGGAATAGTAAGATGTATATGGGCTCTAGCTAGCTCATTATTGTCTTCACGAAACTTTCAACTCTTCAACAACTTAGAAAAAAATGCAACTCTTTATGTTATAAGTATGTCACGTGTCTAGTATATAGTACAATAATTGAAAGACATAGACATATGGTAACAACTTATTCACCAATAACTCATGGTAGCTCATCAAACACAACTTCTAAGGTTTATATCATTGAAAATATTGTATTAACAACCCAAGTCCCTTATGCCAATAACTACCCCCAAGAGCGACTTTATACTTTTAGAGGTTATTTGGTACCAAAACAATTCGTGCGGGAATTAATTATGTTGAAATTAGTTACACTGATTAGTTATAGAAAGATAATATTTCATCATGTGTTTGATTCACTTTATTAAAAAGTAGATATACATTATATATATATATAACTTAAATTCGTGTTTGGTTTAAACCTATATAAAAAAGAGAGTAAATTACATAAATCTCATAGTTTTAATATAAAATTACAATCTATCCCTAATAAGTTTCTAATTACATTAATCTCTTAAAAATTTAAAAAACCGGATACAATAATTGAAGCTCGGATACATTAATATGTAGCTCGGAAATTAAATACTGTCTCGGATACATTAATATGTAGCTCAGATACATTAAATACTGGCTCGAATACTAATATTAATATGCAGCTCGGATACATTAAAGAAATAAGAAATTTTGGAGATTTTTAAAAGTAATAGGGGATAATGGAAATAAGTGAAACAAAAGGTGTGTATTTCTGTAATTTGTCCTAAAAAAATTATTCACAATTCTACCCTTCAACTTTAGTAGGCTTTTCTATTTCATTGAAGATCAAAGTTGCAAGCCTTTTATCTTTTTTTATCATGTTCATTTGTTTAACATAAAAAAAAAAGAAATTTAGCTTTGGAATGTAACAATATAAAAAGCTACTTATTCTAGTTGCAAGACCATCACTTGTAATTAAATAAAGGAAAAAGAGCTTGTTATACCTCTCAACATTGAGATTTAGATATGATATATCCTCATTAAAAAAAATGTCTCACATATACCCTTGTCATCTAACAAATAACACATATTTTCCCTTTTATTTAGCAGGTCATCTTTTACTAAATTGAAGGAAAAAAAACCATTTTTCTTGATTTTTAATTGAGAACTTGCCACATAACTTTAAACATGTATCTGAATTATCAGAAACTTTTAGGCTTTTAGCAATATATATCTCACATTATAAGAAGTCCAAAATTTTCCAACAATTTGGTACAAGAGGTTATATATTGAGTTTTTTTAAATAAAAAAAATCGAGGTGGGTATAGGGGGAGGGGCTTACATTACAACATGGAGGAGAATCGAACCCTTGCCAACAAAATGGGAGTTCAGCTAACCAACCAGTTGAGCTACTATAATTCCCCGATTATATATTGAGCTTGACTTACTAGATGTACATTAAACATTACTATAAGTTAATCAAGAGGAAGTCGAAATCCACTGATCTCCTTGAATAAAATTTTGTATAGAGTATGAGTTAACATGTTCATCTGGGATTTGGCTACTCCACGACACTCGTCCTGCTGTATTAGCTCCGGCACCAGTATTTCTATATTCTCCGTAGTATAGAGTCTTCAACGCGAAATCACCACTCCAAGGCAACCATCCGTTAGACGAAATAAGAGCCTCTAAAGTACAATCTAGAAAGACGGTCCGAGAATACTCCTTCCATGGCCTTCCCAGAAAATTATTGTGGACTTTGGGCTTGTTGTAGTACAAGGACATGTATTTGTCAGTTCCATTGATCAAACAATTTTGAAAGACGAAACCAGTTGATTGTGCAGGGTCTATCCTGCCATGAGCAGTCACAGCATTCGTCTCTCCCTTTTCAGGATGGAGTTGTCGAGGTGCTATTAGGATGTCACAGTCTTGGAAGAAAGAAGCTGAGTTTCCGAAAATGAAGTCTACATTGCCTTGGATACGACAGGACTTGTAGTATTGGCGCAAAGCGTGGGCGTATAGGGTGTCTTGATTGCCAATGAATTCACAGTTCTCTACAACTGAGAGATCACTGTCGGATCGGAATGCTACGGCTTGGTGAGCATCCGGACCGGCTGTGTTTTGAAAGGTGATACCACTGGCCATGAATCCATCACCAACAACTCCTGTTTTAGAAATACTAAACATTAGAACGACTCGAAACTACGAAAGTTTGTCAATTAAGTATGTCTTCAACATCAAATAGCAAATGCAGATTTTATCATCACTTGAACAATAACATAGAGTCCTAAGCCAAATGCAGATCAAAACGGGCTCACTAGGCTCGACTGAAACCATTGCTTTCGGCTCCATCCATAAATACACGTACCACAAAGTTAATGCTCATATGTATACATTAGACTTATTCCAAATCCACCGACTATAAATTCTAACTTAGCGTTTACTAAGGAGCAAGGACTATATCTTCCGTTTTTCATACTAACCACATAAAGTAAATGCAAAAATCTATTTCAAAACAGGTGAGCTTTGAATGCAAACACAACAAAACATTAACAAGGGGCAGACAAATTAGGTTCTTAGAATCGACAACTTTAATACAATTTATCATACAAGAGAAAGTTGCTAAAGCGATAGAGCCCCACTATTCCTAACTATTACGTTTGATTTTAAACCGAAAAAACACAGGTGAACAAAATTGATCATCCTTAAACAACAACAACAAAAAACCCAGTTACCGGGTGTAATTCCACAAGCGGAGTCTAAGCAGAGTGGTGTGTACGTTACCCCTACCTTGTCAAGGTAGAAATTGTTTCCTCAAGACCCTCGACTCAGGTAAAACATAGGTAAATGATAACTAATAAGATAGTAGGGCGGTAATAAACATTTTATAGTCAAATAACATAAGTATTAAAATTCGAATTCAATTAAATTTAACTTACCAACAGTTGCAGTCTCATAAGTAGTAACACCAGCAAGACCAACACTCAACGAACCCGTAAGGACGGTTTTACCCATTCCCTCGCCCAAAAATACCACATTCATCTTCTCCAACCCGACCCGAACTTTCTCCTCATACAACCCGGATTTGATCCATATAACAAACTTCCGGGTTTGCTCGTTGTCCGGTGCAGCATTCACCGCCTCCTGCACCGTCTTATAGTCACATCCTCCTTCCTTACACACCGTTACATCCGGTTTCAACCCGGTAGGCACTCCACCCTTCACTTGACCCGACCCGCTTGAACCCGAACCCGAACCTTCCCAGAACCCATCTCGTTCTGTTTTGGGTACGGTCCATGACCCGGTATCGGCGCCGTAAAGGTCGAAGTTCACCATCATCCCCAATGCGTTGCTGCTGTACCCGATCAAGGAATTGATAAACGACATCGTTTTGGATACCTGTGAGGTACCATTAACGTACTTCAAAGCGGACCAGCAGTCGTATTGGTACACCATGACGGAGCTCATCCATGCACGAGCGCTCTTGTACCCGTCATTCATCACTGCTTGACCCGTTAACCCGACCCGATATTCCGCGTACCCGAGCACCTCCATACACACCTTCCCGGCTTCCGTACGGTTCTGATTATTCCCAGTCGACGCATCAATGATTGCCTGCACCATCTCTTTCGCCTTATCGTTGTTCTTCGACGATACTTTAACAGCCGATTGGATGATCAACGACGTCGTCAGGTCAGACGGTAAGTTACCGGATTCCGTCAGTACAGATTCACATGTTGGTGGGTCCCGTGAAGCTTTACAAGCACCTCGGATCTGAAGTGAAATTGACGGGGATGTGGAGGAATTGGGGGAATGGTGGCGAGCGGCGAAGGAAATTGAGAAGAAGAGGATTAGGGAGAAGATAGTGAGTGTGAAAAAGGAAGCCATTGAAATGAAAAGAAGCTTGAATTTTCGGAATAGTGTGGGTTTTGTAGATTTTCTTGTGTGCATGGTGGGTACCCTTTTATACAAATTTGTGGCTGTAAATGTCAAAAAAACTGTACAATTTCAAGAAGATAATTGAATTACAGTGTGAAAAAAGAATGGGGTTTGGTGAATTTGGAGGAAAGTGAAAGTTCACGGGAGTGGATAGTGAACAGTGATAGCAATGAGGAAGAAGAAGAAGAAAAAAACACAGTGGGAAAAAGCACTTTGATTTAATAGTGGTGGTGTCAGTTAATTAAATTAGGGATCTACCAAAATGTGCTGCTCCTTTTTTAAGCATGATCGACACTTAAATTTGTATAAAATTAATATATACATGTATAATATTACTGTCACGTAGAATATTGTATAGGATATGAATTGGTATATAGGACGTTAAGTAAAACACGTGTGTTTGTTTGCTTAACTGAATACAAGTTGAGGACATAAATATCAGATAAAGTCAAGTTAAATGACATATTTATATGTATTTATTTTTTGTTAATCAACTTTAATTATGGAGTACTTTTTTGTGTTAATTAGAGTCTAGAGATGAGAGCTTTTGGTTTGCTCTTAATTTAGGGAGCTAAGCTAGTGGTTAATAAAATAAGTGAAAATGACATGAGATTAAAACTCAAATTTGTGTGAGGACAAGAAAACAAGGTGTTTGGTTTGTATCATCATGCATGTAATTCATTTTGATAATGTATAACCCGTTCACGTGATTACTTCTATACTATTTGGTGTGTGTATTTGTTTCGATCCACGCCAAAGTTTAAGTTTTTGAAATTTGACGTTATGTTTAAATACATATTTATTTGAAATATTTATGAAATCTGTGATTAAAAGTTCTATAGATATAGAAATTGGTTTAACTTGAAAATATTTAAAATTTTGATCAAATTTAATGATCAAAAGATATTTAAAGATAAATTTTCAAAATCTAATCCAAAATTTATGATCAAACAGCTCCTCTCATGATAAGAGAGCAGATAATGACTATTTATACTAGAACAAATGGTTATCTTGATTCATTAGAAGCTGGATAGGTAAGAAAAATTCTTGTTGAACTACATACTTACTTAAAAGCTAGTACTAATTAAACCACAGTTCTAATTAAATCATATCTTCTACCAAGACATTTAGCGAGGAAGTAGAAGCCTTTCTTGAAGGAAGCTATTCAGGAACAAATGAACCGTTTTATACTTCATTAATAAGCATTAAGAAATATTAACATAATTTTTCATGAAAATTTCGGTAGAGTTTAAGATTATCTTGATGTTTAGAAGATTGGATAATCTTGATGGGATTTGGGCAAAATTCAGAGAAGGTGGATTAATTTGACTTGTAGATCTTGAACATGTTTAGATTCGTTGAAGGTGAAGGTAGAGTAAGGTAGCAAGAAAGTAGTTGACTTACTTTGGTTATTTAAGATTTTAAGTAAATTATTAATGATAATTCATTTTATATTTATCTCATATAATTAGTATCTATATTTTAAAATGTACTTTTTTGGACTCGTTTCAAGGTTAAATACTTGACAAACTCTTCAAGGTGCATCTCGGGACTCTTATTTAGCGAGGATATATATGTTCTGTGAGTTGCCTCAAGCATGTCAACAATCAAATCTCTAATCAACCTGGACATATAAAACATTTTCGACGTCGTGCTAAAGAGATTCGAGATTTTATAATTAATTTAGTGAGTACTTTTTAAAAAGATCCTGAAAAAGAAAATGAAATAGTAACAATCATGTTGGTCGTAATAGAATGACTTTTATGCTAATTCTTTTTTAGAAAAGACGACGTATTATACTACTTACCGTTTTTTCACTTAAGATTTTTCAATAATTTCTACGCAAATCACGTAAATATCTTTCAGATTATTAACTTCCTCTCAACTTTAGTTTCTCTTGTTTTTGGATATTACCAACTCACTACTTTATTTTTTGGATTATTACTAATTCACTACTTTGTTTTATTCTAGAAACTAAAGAAAGTAAAATTTTTACGAGGCACCTTATTTTATCATATTTTTGCCCTTAACCAGTATTCACTTTTTTAAAAAATAAATAAAATCTTACTAATATCTAATATTAGATAGGTTCTGATAAATTATGTCCCTCCTCCATTTTCTTCTATCAAATTGGTGATTGAAGTTTTTTATGCGAGGGAAACTTATGTTTTAAATTTGAGCTTATTTGAAATCAATTTGAGTGTTAAATTGTTGAAATTCAAATAACACATCTTAAGTTGGAATGCATGTTATATGGAGTAAATTTGAGTATTGAATTGTGTTTTGGATTATTGAATTCGAAGAACACGTTATTTTTTGGTCAATAAAAGTTTAACTACACTTCAAACACACATGATTGAAGTGTATGCAAGAATTTGATTTTTGTTCATAAGTGACACCAGTCTCTATAACTTAATTCAGTAAAAAATGTCTAATGTGTTGGCATTATCAATGCCCCAATTTTTAGTAAATAGAAAGTTTGAAGTTAGCTTTGGTAGACCAGATAAGTCAAAAATGTTCGAGGTTTGGCAATGTTAAATCTACAAATTTAGTAAAATAAATATCCAAAATTGGCTTTGGTCAGTCATATTAAACTTCAGGCGAAAAATTCTTCAGATAATAATGTCTTAATTTCACGACTGGAGTTTTTTTTGAAACAGATAAACTTAAAAATAAGCACAAGCTAAATAACGATATCAGAATAGCTATTTAAGAGCTTCTATCAAAAAGAAAAGGCCAAGCAATGTCCATCTAGAAAAGACCCAATTTGAGACCCATAGGCAAGTGAGAATATTATATTGGGAAAAAAACATAAATATATTATTTAAGAGCCAATATATAGAACCAATAGTTATTGAAAATAGATATAATTATGGACAAATTACTTAACTACACTCCTTTACTTACCTTAATATCCATTTATCCCTACTTATTTCAAAAAATTCAAAAATCCCTTATTTCCCCCAATTAATAAAATCTGTAAGATACATAAAGATTTCCCGTGCACAACGCTATGTATCAAACCTTATGTATCCCGTGCACAACGCTATGTATCAAACCTTATGTATCCCGTGCACAACGCTATGTATCAAACCTTATGTATCATGTGCACAACGCAACAACTATTAACTGGAATGTGTCAAACCTTATGTATCCCGTGCACAATGCTATGTATCAAACTTTATGTATCCCGTGCACAACGCAACAACTATTAACTGGAATGTATCAAACCTTATGTATCCCGTGCATAACGCTATGTATCCCGCAAACAACATTTTAAAGAGATTTTTGGTAAATAGAAAGCTAGAAGGGATAGGATGTTATTTAGTACTTATAATATGTGGTTCCTATAATTTATACTATAATTATTATGAACTTTCTCTTTCAAGTTCTAGAGATGAAACTTTAGAATGAATTTAAAATTGCGTAATAATAGCTATTTTTCAATTAAAGAGCGAAAATGGGCCAATAAACTCTATTTCTACGATGGCCCAATCCACTTCGTTCGCTTACTCGGCCCATTTTTCTTTATGATAAAGCACTTTTATGGTCTGCAATTAACTTTAGGGAAAAGGATACTAATTAAGTTCAAAAAGGAAATTATTTACAAGCGGTTATCCTCTTACTTTCATATCTTCTGTTTTTAACTATTATTATGCGTTTACTACTTGATACCATCAAAGTATACATATAGTTTGATGGTATCAAAGAGGAAGAAACAGCGTTTTAGTGAAAACACTACTCAGTTACTTCTTGATACCATTAGAGTATATATATACTTTGATGGCATCAAGGAGGAACATGTCGTATTTCAGTGAAAAGTGAAAAGACTGTTCAATTACTGCTTGATTCAATAAGAGCATATAGATACTATCACATTATATACATTCTCCGATGATATCAAGGGTGAAGATGCAGTGGTTTAGTAAATAGAACAAGGGATAGTCGGGTAAATAGGTTGGGTGTCCATTCAGGATAAATATATTATATTGAGTCCAATTTAAATAAATAATTTTACCTATTGGATTCAATTTATGTAGTTTTCCAATTTAAATAAATAATTTTACCTACTGGATTCAATTTATGTAGTTTTCCTTAACTTTACCAAGAAAAATAATTGAGTAAAAGAGCCAACAAACACATCGTATTGGAATTTTTTTTCTTGATCATTCAAGTAAATTCACTAGGCATAATTAATTGAGATTCCCATTGAATAGATTCATGACTCGTACTTAAAATTCTAATTAAAAGTGAAGAAATTTTAATCAATATCTCCGCTACATCCTTCAATAATAGTTAAGTTTGATTTCAAATGGAGGTCATTATATTTGACTATTTGTTTAATTTGCAGTGGAATTCTATAATTGACAATATTACCCCTATTAGTTTGCTTCCCTTTGGTGAGAGGAGTAGGGGCGGGGCTTTAGTATATGGATTCAATACAATTTAATAGTTTATTATGTTATCTATGTTTAAATATGTACAAAGATTCAATAAAATTTGGTTGCTAGCATTTGAGGTCACTATTCTGTAATTTAAAAATTAATTTATAAAGTTTATTCTGAATCTATATTTGAATCAAGAACTTTTAATCAAGTTTAAATAATGCATACTCTCTTCGTGTCATATAATTAGTTTTCATATTTTACTTTTCGAGAGTAAATATATAAACTTTGACTAACGTTTTTTTAAAAAAAAAATTCATCAAATGACATGAAAAAACTTGCGACTTGTATTACTTATCACATAATTTTTTATTATCTAGATTTTTAATACAAAATTTTGAGTTACTTTAATTCAATTTTTAGCTTAAATAATTAATCAAAATTGACTTAAAAAAAATACATTATGACAACAAATTTGAGATGTATGAGGCTTATTTTAAGTTTAAATTTGTAAGAATTGAGTTCTTATTATAACAAAATTATGCATTGCTCCGTATGGCATAAGCATTATGATTTATGTAGATAAAAAGTTATTTACACGAAGTGTTTACCCTTTATATCAAATTAATAAAATCATCTCATGGATATGAATCAACAATAGCTTTACTTAACAAGAGTTAATTAATTTATACAATCACTTTGTTAAATTACATTAATTTAATATAAATACCCGATACGAATATGTATTTGTCATTTATGTATATCACCACTTTGAAAAAAAAGAGGTCTAAAGTGAGGAGTGAGGACAAGGTACCCTCATGTATAAACGTGTGCAAACATTTATTTGTGTTATGACATGTACTACAAGATATTTCTCTTGCATTATCAGCCATTTTGCTGAAGCTACTTCTCTATAAGATCATAGGCATATGGGCGTAGAGCCAATGACATATATTATTACTTCGATTCATATTATCTGTCTTTTAAAATTTTAATGCGAAAAGCCGAAAAGTTCCATCTATATTTATTAAGCGTTTGACTTTAGTTGGAAGTTATGCAAAATTATTAGTGGTTTGTGTTAAGTCCCATATCAGTAGGATGAATAAATTATTGACTCCTTATATGGATTATGGATGATTTTTTCCTCACGAGTTAGGTTAAAGATCCATTTTTTAATCTGGTATCATAGTTAGATCAATCTTAATTTATGATTTATCGATATTAGGCCTTCATATTAAATTATCCAATATATACACCAGATATGTTCAGTCCTAGCGTGAGGTGGGGCGGGGTGTTAAATGTTAAGTCCCACATCGCGGTGGGATGATAAATTTATTGACTCCTTATATACACTTACAAGCTATAACTTTTGAGGTTGAGTTAGGTCTAAAATTTCTCTCTTTTTTTACCATTTGAACTTGCACAACATGATTTGGATTATTTTTTTTGGTTTTCAATCTAGTTTAGTACCCACATTGGAGTCTGACTAAATTCTTATTCACTCCAGGAAGTCTCACATTGAAGGCTAAAAGGAGACTCCGTAACCCAGGGGTCTTGAACCGAGACCTCTTGATTAAGAATGAAGAAGTACTTATCACTCCACCACAACTCTCGTAGGCACATGATTAAGATTTGATTAACCATAATAGAAAACATTTATCAACATACATTGGGAATTAGTATGTCTTACTAGTATAACATGTTTCTAAGATTTACTACATGCTTCTTATATAAAGAATTGGTTAATATGGGACATGTAACATGATGTGTCATCATGAAAATCATGAAAATTGAACTGCTTTGTGGGACATGTAACATGTAAGATCTTGGAACTGTAGTACTTACAAGTTCCATGTAAGCATATATCAATCTTTAAATTTAATGTAAGCAACTTTATAATAAAGGTAAATTTTATAGGGACTACAAAATTTCGATATGAAATTTGTCACTATTTATTTATACTAAGGTATTTTCACCGCAAACATGTCATGGACTCACTCTCACCATCGTGGATAAATCAATATTTTTGACATTTGCTATGTGAAGAACAAATTATTGCGAAAAATAAATTTCTTCTTGATCAATCAACCAATTTTTTTCTTTTTGCGATTGTGAATCTTGATGATGAACAAATTTATTCTTGATTATTACTCAACCAATCTTATAGTCTTTGCCATCGCCCATCGCGATACCTTTTCTCAATGTTTCAAACTTGCTCCAAGCCACCCCAAGCCCCTCAAATTTCAGCTCGAACTATACTTACAAGTCACAAATAGTATAATTAACATGTATACGTAAAGTCTCAAAGCACGATTTGAAACAAAAATATTCAAAACAAAATATCAATTTATTATATATACCACATCATTATAATATAATAGTATATTCATCTTCTTGAAATCTTGAATCTGGTCTAGTCTATAATGAGTTAAAAGTTTTTTGTTTCTTATTTATAAACATTTTTTTGTACTTTTAACTAAATTAACACACACTTCTAAAATACAGTGCAATAGAGGTATGCATGCAAATAAACTTGTAAACACAATTGCATGCATTATAGGCATGTGGTACATACAGCTCATTTACTCCAAGCATTAATTAAAAGGCTTTCTGTACTATTCATTGATTGAATTTGCATATGATTAGTAGTTTGAATTTATTGAATTTGTACCTAAAATGTCATTATATATATATATATCTATATATCAGTAGCTTTTCTGTAGACTCTGTATTTGTATAATTAGAAAATTAAATAAATATATACCTATATTAACTTGTGAACCCCCTAATAAAACTGATTGATGGTGCAATGGCAAGGACGGGGTCGAGGAAATGTTTTCCACGCTAGAGTTGTGTATTCGAATCAACAAAAAAATCTCTTTTTAAAAAAAAAAAAAGGATGCGTGCTTTGCAAAAAAAATCTCTTCTTTCTTAAATTTAGATCCCAGACTCCTAATCCTGACTTCGCCTCTTAAATAATATGGGGTGTTATTACTTCTTGAACTTGTTAATATAATTCATTTCTAGGTGTTTATTTAGATTTTCAACTCATTAATTTTGTTGATTGATATTATGCTAGCAAGGTGTCTTTGACAGCATACTCATCAATGAAGATAATGACACATAAATTGAGTAATAATAGCTTAGATATAAATAAAGTTATATTGTTTAGTTTGATTTAATAGGTTATCTATAGTATTTTGTTAGGACTTTCTTCATTTTCATATTTCTTTTTCTATGTTGTTTTGGTCTGTATTTTCTTTGAGCTGAGGGTCTATTAGAATTTCCAAGATAGTGATCAGGTATGCATATATTTTATCCTTTTCAGACTTCATTTTTGTGGAGTTACCATGAATATGTTATTATTATTGTTGTTGTATATAAATGAAGTTAAAATAGTGAAAACCCTCTTTCTAATAATTAATATTTGTTAAGGATGCCTAAAACATAAAAAACTACAGATAATTTGAGACGGAAGGAAGTATTAGTAGTAAATGTAAAGTGGCTGTCTTTGTGGATGCATCGTCCCAATGACATGAAAACTCTTTAATATTTTGGTTGCTTTTGCATGACCTAATGCTAGTGGAACCATTATCAAAATAACATTTCAAGACCCAACAAGTGGTATGCTCACTTTTCACCTTCTTTTCCTATATATGGTAAGTTGAAATTTTTTCTTCAAAAACTAGTCATTGTTAGTGCAGACTCTGAGGAGCAATTGTGTTGAATTTTAAGAAACCCCCCCCCCCCCTCCCCATGTACCCAAAAGTTGATTAATTATAGTGCATTGGCATTTGCTAGAAAATTGACTAGCTAGGCAAATTGATTGAAAATACACACCCTTACACATATGTAACATGGTTCTAGAGATTATATGTTGATTGATTTTATTTTTCCTTTATTTAAGATTGAAGAGAGTCAGGGTCAAGGTCAAGGTCAACAACACAAAGAATGGGTCTGGAGAGCAGATCGAGTAGGCTCAACAGGCTAAGGAGATAGGAGTATCTGTAGGCTCGAGTAAATTAACTTATGGCTTAATATGTTGAATTGAGAGAGGGAAGAAGCTCATTTAGTGGCTCCGGGAGCTAAGTTGAGAGAGAAGCTCAGAACGACTTAACATAATGATGAGAGGAAATGATTGTAACTGAAATCACCAGAGTTTGACTCTGATATTATGTAAAAAGAATATGAACATGATAAAAAAAACATGTTACACTAATTAGTAGACTTACATTAATGATGTAAACAGTTAATACGCTGTTATGTCCCTATATATAAGTTAAATTAGAAAGAGAAAAAAAAAACCTTTCACAAGCAACTTTTGAAAGCCCTAGCTAACTTCTCTTTTGCATGGTTCAGATCCTACTAAATCCTTCTTGTTACATAGATTTCCCTTTTTGTCAACTTTGTGATAAAGCTGGTTTCTTATGATGAGGCCATAAGTATACCCTTTCTTTTGTAAATGTGGACCAATTTTTTTTCTTCATATTTGTCTTTTTCTCACAATCTTGGACTATATAATATAGTCTTTGAAGTTAATCCAATCAGATGTTTTTTTTTCGAAATATATTGATAGCCATTTAAATTTATTAATAAATGTTAACATTTAAATTGTGATGTATTCCAATTAGAGTACGTAAACATAAGTGTATGTATATAGACTGAGTTGATTCGAGTTTTTTAAATATCAAATCAAATTATTTGTATTGAATTTTTAAACTAAAAATAAAGAACCAACAATATAGTCTTTGAAGCTAATCCAATCATTTTTTTTTTTGGCGAAATACATTGATTGCCCTTTAAATTTACTGACTCATGTTGACATTTGAATTGTGATGTATTCCAATTAAATACCTAAATATAGGAGTGTACATGGATCAAATTAGTTCAAAATTTTCAAATATCAAATCAAACTATTTGTATTAATTTTTTTAACTAAACATAAAAACCAATAATATTGTCTTGGTCTTCTTTTATTAGTTTAATTAAGAATTCTTCTTTACTTTTCTTAATTTCGTGCCGGGTCAAAATCAAATAAATAAATTTAAAAAAGGAAGTAACAAAAATGAAAGCATTGAATGGTGCAAGTTAAAAATCAGACTCTTTTTTCCTTAAGAGAAGAAATATTAGCTAATTATTCTTTTTCTTCATCTGACATGAATTAGCTAAATATAAAAATCACTAGTGGCTACTTTCTCGAATCTAACATTATTTTGTACGAGACTAACATGTGAAATTTCGTTTAAATAATAAGTAATGTAAAAAATATTATGCTTAATTATGAAAGACTTTTGGCTAATTAGAAAATGAATTTACAAATATCAGAACTATATACATTTGCTTTGATTATCTTTCTTTTCTTTTTCTTTTTTAGTTTTCCGTACATTTTATTCAATATTTGCTTTGAGACATGTTATTTAAATTCACCTCAAAAAAATTCATTTAAAAAATTAAGTATTTCTTAGTAAATGTGATTTCCTTAGAGAAATTGAATACGAGACCGTGTCAATAAAAAAAAAATATACTTATTACCTCACAACAATTTTTCAAACTAACAACTCGATCAAACTTTGGATTCAAGAATTAGATCAAGGACAACATTTTGCCATTCCTTGGATGCATATTAATTATGGAAAGATATATCTTGTTATAGTTGGGATTTGGGAAAACAATTCAAATTGCTAAAATGTGTGACACTTTTATTTAAAAATTTAAATTGTTAATGAGAATATACTTTAAATTACTTCATCATGTTTTACCAATAAAAAAAATAAAATTAATTGATTATGTCTTAAATGCACTCCTTAGATATGAGCCTGCCCCTTTTTTCATGGGCCAAACAGGTGTAAATTATGCCCCTTTTTTTAAAAGATAAATGTGATGAAATTCAAATTTAAGATATTTTTCTGTCGTCGTATCACGTTAAAGTATGCGATCCTCTCCTATAAAGTAGTTGCTAATTATTATAAAATTGAATTATGAGGAACTAATTAATTTCTAGATATATAATTGAATTATGAGGGATCATTCGTCAATGATGTTGATATCTCAAGGCATACCAACTAGAATTATTAACTTATTCAATTCTTTGTATGAAAATATGCTTGCTTGATATGGGCACTTGCCAAACTCTATATATATTGCGTCATATTTTAATTTGCTTCCCCACTAGATTTCACTTCTTTTTTTACAAGAAAAATTAAAAGGAGTAAAAAAATCAAGTGAGGGAATGAAGGGAAAAGAAATTAAAATTCCAAGTCATGATGAGTTGTTTTTTTCTGAATTAGGTTAAATATAAATTTGTAGAAAAAAATATATTATTTGTTGTCTCTATTATAAATTCATAAATGATCTCTTGACATGAGAGGTCCGCAAAACTTTTTATGTTTTTGGCTTATGTAATCAGTATGGTAAATTAAATGCAATTTCAAATTTCTTCACAACTTCATCCATTTACTTTGAATCTCTACATGTCATAATTATGCCATCTACATACAACAATAACAAAACTATCCCCTTTTGAACTATGAAAATCGTAAGGTCAATGCTTTTCAAGTTAGGATAAATAATTTTACTATCGATAATATATTGACAGGTATTTATTTCTGAAATAGTATAACAAATTATCGTATCAATCTTGAGACTACTAGATAATGATGTTATATCTAATTTTTGAATTATTGATTTCGATACTTCCAATCGTATAATCGATTCAATGAGTATACCACTTTCAAATAGTTGAGAGTTTCACCATAACTCTCAACTAGTCTTATTTTAGTTGGAGAATTGATAGATAACAATTGTGATGTGATTTTTTCTTGTAATGATGATCTTGTGCAGGATCATGTTTCGAAGATGATAATCGCGAAAGAATCTAAAGTTGGAAGATTTTTTTTCCTATACAATTTTTCATTCTTCGTGTTCTAGATTTTTCATGTACTTCTATAACTAATAAAATTGAGGCATAGGCATCTAGGACATCCAAGTACTTTGTAACATTCATAAATGATAATAGTCGGTTCACATAAGTGTATTTTTTTAATTTTAAATATGAGGTATTTTTTATATTCAGAATATTTTTTACTTATATTGAGACTCAATTTTCTATTTTGATCAAATTATTACGATCTAATTCTTATGGAGAGAAAAAATCAGCTCACAACGCTCCTGCACATATACATTATAATAAAATAGGATTGTAGAGTGTAAAACTTGACATCTTTTAGATATTACTCATACTTTTGTATTGAATTCTTTGTCCTGTCTAAATACTGAGTGAGAGCTTTGTTTATTGTTGGTTATTTAATCAATAGACTGTCATCTAAAGCGTTAAATCTTGAGTCTCCATATTATCATTTTTTTATCACCAAAATCCAAGCTATCGTGTAGATTTTTATTTATTTAATTTAGTTTTTGCATTTGCCTCCTTCTCAACGCAATAAAATTTCTATTCAATCTACTAAATGTGAATTTTTTTTAGTTATAGTACTTTGCAGAAAAGTTTTATTTGCTAAGATTCATGTTCTAATAATTTTTTGTGTTTCTAGAAATGTTGTCTTATTTTTAGAATCAATATTTCTGTTCTACTTATGTTTAGTCATCTTTTGTGTCTCCTTTTCTTTCTACTTTTAAGGATTTATCACCTTTTTTATTAGCAATTCAAATATGAACAAAACATATGATAGAAAATAGAAATAGCAACTCTATATTAGAATACAATGTTTATACTATGATCATGATCCTAGAAAGAGGAATTTTAGCCACTCATGATTTGAATACAAAAGATATAATTCATGTATTTAACAAGAAATAAAGTTAAGTGAAAATATGAAGAGTTTAACCTTAAGAGAGTTTATTTGCCTTGAGGCTTAAGCTTGATTAGATGAAGTAGTGTTCATTTCGCTCCATATAAATTCTTGATTTTTTCGCCTACAATTCACAAAGCACAAAACATAATTATTTCCAAAACATAGAAATGAGTAAAAGTAAATAGTATTTAGCTTGATTATCTTTAAAACAAAATATTAACATGAAAAATATTTGACCAAAAAAATGTATAAATATGCCTCTAGCTCTGAGGTTGTAATTTGGCTTTATGAAGTTGAGATTGAATTTTCTCAATCTAATCTTACTTTTCTCCACGCAAACGATATAATTGTTATTCAGATAACTACTAATTCGATTTAGCATGAGAGAACAAAACATCTTGAAGTAGACTGTCATTATATAAGAAACTATAAATAAAATATTTATTACTCCTTCACACATCTCCAATGATCTTCAAATAGCTGCTGCATTTATAAAATTCATGGGTCAACACACCATCAATTTCTAATAGGTAAATTGATGCTTCTTGATCCACCAACATCAATTTGAGGGGATGTTTGCATGATGAATGACTCGCATATCATGAATTAATAGAGAAAAATTGTATATATTTATGTAACTATATTGTATTGTATATAAGTTTGTAATTAAAGAGATTTGATGTAGTAACAAATTAGAATAAATATTATAGCATAACAATTAAGCATAACATATTTGGAGGGATAACAATTATAACTGGCGTTAAGGATAAAAATGATAGATCTTCATAGATGTAAATTCAAAAATGAAACGACTCTCAATTTGAGAAGTATCCACATAAAATTAACAAAAATCTACATATATTCTATCCTCACAATTTCACCAACTCACAAATATCATGAACTAATAGAGAATAATTGTATATATTTATGTGACTATATAGTATTGCATATATATAAGTATAATTATAAAGATTTGATATAATAATCAAAGAGAATAAAATCATAATATAACAATTAGGAACAACAAATTTTGAGGGATAGAATAATAAATCTTTAGAGATCAAAATGATAGATCTTTAGAAATATAAATATGCATACTTCCTATTAATGACATGCGTCTCAATTTGATAGGTATCCTATAAAAAATTAATAAAAATTAAAATCATTTACGCGACATTAACCTCTGGATCACACCCAAGTCAGCAAGAATTTATCAATTGATTTTGATGGCTAGCAAATTAAGCAAAGCAAATAGATAAATTCTAGGGATGAAGCAAAGGCAACAAGTCTCTACTAAATGCACTTGTATACCAATATAGTAAAAGTAGGACATTTATGGCCTTTGAAACACACTCCCCTCCAACCTACAATCCTCACAAAAATGGAAACTTTTTTTTCTTTTTCTAATTTATTTTGGAAATAACTTGATCTTGTGGTCCCCCTCCCACAATAATTATTTAAGCTTTTTTATTTAGGAACAGAGCTGAAGTATAGTTTACGATATTTTAACTCAAATCATGTATTTATCTTTATAAAATTTACTAAATAAATTAACTTAAATGACTGAGTATGTTGTTGCTATTGTTTGACTAGTAACATAAAATGACTACAATCTCAATTTAACAAACTTTAAATCTCGACTCCACCTTTTGCTTTTATTAGAGATTGAATAAAGTTTGTAACACCCCCAACCCCTTCCCTTTGTCCCTCTATATCTTGATATATATACATGTAAATGTATATGTACGAATTGCGTATGTCATAATGTATATAACTTACGCCTTTTCACTACCCTACGAAGATGTACTATTTAGCCCTCTAAGGCATCACACAAAGTACATATTCAAGAGCTTTGATTCAACTTTGCAATAAGTCACCTCCCTTTTTGCACCCCTCTTTTTTTTTTTTTTAAACATTTTTTGCTTAAAGGGTTTCAATAAATATGAGAAAATATATTCATAATTACACAAGAAAAACACAATAGATATTCTTCTTCTTCTTCTTCTTCTTCTTCTTCTTCTTCTTCTTCTTCTTCTTCTTCTTCTTCTCTTCTTTCTCCATATATTCACCCTTTATATTTTTCTTACCATGGATATCAACCACATTAAACTCACTACCTCCACTTGGGAACCAACCATGTCCAATATGGACAACGAACATGTCTTCCGCGACCAACAACAACAACCATGCTTGTCCAGTATACCAAACGATCATGTCTACCACAACCATCATCATCATCAACAACAACAACAACAACAATTTCATTTCGAACATAACCCTATTTGGCCTAGTTTTCCTCTTCAAAACCCTCAACACCATCACCTTCCCTCTTCCTCAAGCCAACAACAACAACAACCACAACAACAAGAAGTTGTCCCTTTTGATCATGTGTTAAACAACCATGTTCAAACACTAATAGAGGATCATAATGATCAAGAACACGATGATCAAGACGAAGATGAAGAAGAAGAAGAGGAGCTAGGAGCCATGAAAGAAATGATGTTCAAAATTGCATCTATGCAACCAGTAGATATTGATCCATCCACTATTAGAAAACCTAAAAGACGAAACGTACGTATTAGCAACGATCCACAAAGCGTAGCAGCCAGGCTTCGCCGCGAAAGAATAAGTGAAAAAATAAGGATCTTGCAAAGATTAGTCCCTGGTGGAACAAAAATGGACACTGCATCCATGTTAGACGAAGCAATTCGCTATGTTAAGTTCTTAAAAAGACAAATTCGTAACTTACAATCATCAAATCATAACCTCCTACCAGCACAAATACCAGTACCGTCATGCCCTAATAATGAAAATTGGGCAAATATTGTCACACCAAGTACAAAAGGTCTAATTCTTGGCTCATCTAGTAATGTTACAACTTTTGTTGGTAACACTACATCGGATCCTACTTATGAGGTAATTGGTAATTGAAGTGTGATTAATATTATTATTGTGTACTAATTGGAATTTTTAAGAATAAAAAAAATATTAGTAATATATAGAGGAATTAATTATTTGTGTATAGTGGATCATGTGAATTGTGAACTAAAAAAAATAGGTTTGTTAGGATTGTGTTGACTTAAAGGGCATGATAATCATCACAACGGTTAGACTTGAGTTACGTATGTTCTATATAGTATATTAATAATTATACAATAAGGTTTTTATCTATTTATTTTTTCTGATCATCAAAAAGTTCGTTTGGCTGAATTCTCTCCCGGGAATAAAACAGTGACGTCAGAAGCAATTGAATATGATTATACTCTTGGTCCCTCCCCCCCACCCCACCCCACACACACTTTTTTTTTCGATTTCCCACATAATATTCGGTATTTATATTGAAGTCTGATGAAATCAAAATTTGTGTCGGAAAATCTCATATTGGGGTAAAGTGCTCCCTAATAAAGGCGATTTTATACCCAGAAGGACTTGAACTCGAAACCTCTGATTAATGATGAAGGAGTACTTACTACTCCATAATAACTCTCATTGGTATCACACACTTGTTTGTGCGCGTTTGTACAATCATGCTATGTATATGTATATTGAGTCTAACTTATATATATATATACACCGTAAAGAAATTATATGTTAGGAAGATTCAAAATCTCATTTTGTATGGAAATTTTTATGTTCTTATTTTTTGAATGACTTAATAATGTAAATAAACGTTTTTGGAGGTCTTCTTTTCTCTCATTTGTTGATTTTTCAAAGATCTTTTCAGTTGAGTTTGTGACTAAATTTAGAGCATTTTGAAGTTTTATATGTATTTTCATATGATGAGAAGGGTGTAGTAAAAAAGAAATTAATAGGGATATATGTTAAACTAATTTGGATAAGGATCTTTTTTTTATATATTCAGGTGTTAGAAAATTAAAAAATTGGATTTAAAAAAAAACTTTTAAAAAACAACTACATATCCTGATGATAATTCAATTGAGTTGTTTTCTCTTTTTCCCTTAAAAATTAAAATTTGCTTTCTTTACTTTTTTGTCCTTTCAATACTTCAATGGTTTTTCAATTCAAAACCCTATATTTGCAATTCCACAAATCTCTCTTTCTCTCTCTCTTATTGGGTTTTTATTGTGTGTGCGGTATTCATATTAAAAATTGATTCAATCTGAATTCGTGTATTGCATGGTTCATTTTTTAGGGCAGTACTCCCAATAGAATATTTTTATTCTCAGGATTCGAACCAGAAACCTCTATTTAAGGGTGAAGGGTTATCAATCATCCCATCACAATCTATATTAATCTCTCTCCGTGTGTATTATGAAGTAAAGATTAACTTTAAAACCCTAATTTCCAAACTAAAGGAAGACAGGCAATATATTTCTATTTTAAGTTAATTCCTAGCTAGCTAATTATCAAGTTCTAGCTAAATTTCATTAATCATTATGTTTAATTTGAGAAGGCTTATTAATTAGTTGTATCACAAATTTATTATTTAATTCTTAAGTACTTTTTTACAACACTTAATTATTTGTTGGAAGACAGTCAAGGACATAATTAAGTTAATTTCTTTCAAAAACTAAATAAATTGCGTGTTAATTTCGTTAATTTGAGGAATTATTCTACTTTTTTTTATTCTGTATACATGTACATTAAATATGATATTTATTTATTAACTCAATCACTAAAGCGAGCTATATAATTGGTGGCAAGCTTAGAATACAATAATTTAAAATCTGGACTTCAGCTCTTATTTGAGATATATA